>ML778797.1:1516896-1533964 GCA_009831015.1 Picea engelmannii | reverse complement strand
TTCAGGTATCTTCGTGGCACCACCAGTTATGGATTGTGCTACCAAGGAAGACCGGGATTGGACAGAGTGGTGGACATACATGGCTTTGTTGATGCAGACTGGGATGGAGATTTGGATCGCAGAAGATCTACAAGTGGGTATGTGTTTGACCTATTTGGAGGAGCAATCAGTTGGATGAGCAAAAGACAGGCTGTAGTGGCACTCTCAACTACAGAAGCTGAATACATGGCAGCCACTCATGCAAGCAATGAAGCAGTATGGTTACAAAGATTATGTCCAGGTATTGGGTTGGTACAACAAGCAGTGAGATTAGACTGTGACAGTTAGAGTGAAATATTCTTGGCAAAGAACCCAGCTTATCATTCGAAGACAAAGCATATTGATGTTCAGTATCACTTTGTGAGAGACATGGTTGAGGAAAAGAAGGTGTTGCTGGAAAAGGTTGACACTTTGAAAAATGCTGCAGATTCATTGACAAAGTTTGTGAGCACAGAAAAGTTCTCTTGGTGTAGAGTAACAATGGGCATTGCTGCCCTGGATTTTTGACTATATAATCCCCTGGACCCCTAGATGCAAAGAAAACAACAAGTGGGAGAATGTTGGGTGTGTGTTATATTCTTTGCATGTGTGTGTGTGTGGGTGCGTCAGATACGACAACTGCGTCTGACGATCCCTTCACCTAGGGCTCTGTTGTGTGCACCGGGCACTTTCCTAGGGGGGTCCCAGGGGGGGGCAGGTATGCCCCCCCTGGTTATGCGCAGCGTTCGAGGAAACGCCCTGAATTTTTTTTTTTGGGCGGTTTTTGCTATTTTTAGCGGATTTTGCTATTTTTAGCTGATTTGTAAATTAATCCCGGATTTAGGGATTAGGGTTTTGGTATCTACGGAATACCTAAATACATTGTATATATTGTATGGCGAATGGTGAAATTTGAGATAATGAAAATAAGAAAGGTTTTCCCGGTTGATGGTTTCCGGTAAAAATCTCTGTGTATTCTGTGTATGAGCCATTGATTAATTTCTATATTTCTTAAGAATCTATATGCATTGCTTTACTTCACAGGTTTAAAACTTACAACATGATGATACAGGAGGATACAGAGGTTTTCATGAGTATACATGGGCATATGATGACGAGAGATAGTTCATAGGAGCATGCAGAGGTGTACAACAAGATTCAGGGGGAATTTTAGAGAATGTCGAGATGAGTATGATTTGTGGCAGGATGGATCTCCTTAGTTGAGGATCAAATAAATCAACATATCATCTTCTTGGTTAGAAGGGAGCCTAGATTCTACTAGAGACAATAGTTGGGAGATCAATTTATGTGTAAGATTCCTTGATGGATGGATATTTTATCTACTTGTTCTGTTGGTTGGGGGTCTTCAAGAGATTTAGGGTATTGGTATATTACAAGACTATACTTCACAGGGAACTACAATTCTCATATTTATATGGGATCGAGGGATTGGAGTGCTTGGTATTCCAGAGTTTGATGGGGTTGATATCCGATTATAGTGGTTTCTTGGGAGTTGACTAAGGATCGGGTACACACAATCATTTTACTCATCATGAGCATTTGGGTATCATGTATGGTGAGCACTCGGAGGAGCCATGTATTGAGGAGAGATTTCTACATGTCACACAAGTGGATATGGGATCATGGTATCCTATACAGATTGATTTAGTTATTGCTTGAGGCCAAGCAATATTCTAGCATGTAGGACTGTAATGTACCCATTTTTGGACATTATTGTGTTACATAGTGTTATGCCTACCAGAGTAGACAAATGTGGGTGACATCGAGCTTAAGATTTATTGAGGGGTTTTATTGGTCCTGACTTGCATCTTTCATCATATTTCATCATCAGAATCCATTTCTCACAACTTGTATTTGGTTCCATTGAATTCCGATGATTTCCATAATTTTGAGTTATTATGGGTCATATTTTAATTAATTTCACTAAGAAGGTCATTTTGGGCATAATACTTGGAGAAAAATCTTATTGTAATAGCTCATTGGAATTGGGAGGAAGCTACATGATTAGACGATGAGAAGTGACTTTTAGTGGGCGGAGAAGCCATAGGGACGAATAAATCACTTTTTAGAGGCAAAAAGGCTAATTAATTAATAAAGTGATTTAATTAAGGAATAATCAAAATAAAGTAAAAGTCACTTGGAGAGAAAAGGTGAATAGGGCGGATAAAAGAGAGATATGGGCCTTTATTCTCTCATTGTGTTGTTTATCTTTTTTATGTTTGACTTCTTTCTAGAGAGCCCATGATATTTGGGGGTTTTGAGGGTTTTGATTGAGAAAACCCTAGAGATCAGCTCGGTGGTGAAAGATCCCACCTTTCCTGATCCAAGATTGGCCAAGGAGGTGAAATATTTCTCCCTTACCATTCTACATCAATTTCTATTCAGTTACAGGAGCAGTGGAGGAAGCAAGGTGCAATTTTGGATTGTTTATATAGAGCTAGGGCGCATTGTTCTTGAGAGAGGAGTTTGTGGAGGGTTGTAGACACTGGATCCAAGAGAGATATCACTTCCTAGGTGCTAGATATCACCAAGGCACCTTTTTGCTTCAGTGATTGAGTGGTTTCTTCATCCCATTCACTCTACCATTTAGGAGAACATGTTTTAACTTGAGGAGGGCACACTGTCCATTAGGGATCTTGTGTTCTAGAGGTGAACACCTTTCCAAATATCATGGAGCTTTGGAATAAGGGTTTACCAATACCTGATATAGCTTTTGGAAGTTGGTTTCAGTGACTTAGAGGCCATATTCTTAGAGGTTGAATTATTGTCTTGCTTCAGCTGGTGAGGGCGCATTTGTTCTTAGAGACATTGTTGTTTGGAGGTCTTCCAGTTGAGATACCGCTCAAATACTAGTCATATCTTCTTTCCATCACTATATCTATCTTTTCATAGAGTTTTTCAGAGGTTTGAGGCCATCATAGAGGAGGCCGTACTTTCCTTGGTCTATTCCAACCAGGAAGTGTGCATTGTGAGAGAGAGGGCATCACCTACAGTAGTGGGTAACAATTGGACTTCAATATTACTTGGTATTCATTTTGGAGAGGCTTTTAAAATCCTATATATTCATATCTATATTGTATCTTGGAGGCATAATCAACCACACACTCTATTCTATTATATGTATTTCATATCTGCTCCATTCTGTATGAGGTCAACTATTATTATAAATAAATCTGGATTTGAGGTATTTGTGGCTATTTCTTGTGTTACTTGTATTGCATCTTGTTGATTATATGCCATTTCTATAACTGCATCCTTTACATGCTGCAAACACACAATCAAACCATAATATTAAACCCTAGCACAAATCAAGAAGAAAAATATGCAAAGTGTTTGACGAAACACCACAACCAGAAAACACATAAAAACCTCAAATTTCCAAGAAAATCTATTTGGGAACATTACAACATTCAATAACTAGATGCCAACATACTTTTCATCAAACCAAACATTATGTTGAATAATGATTTGTTGTTTGATAGGATCAAACAATCAATATGATTTCGACTCTTCAGAGTATCCCATCATGATGCAAGCATGACTCTTTACATCCAACTTCTTTCTGCAATCATTGGAAACATGAGCCCGTGCAACACATATAAACACATGGAGGTGGTAGACTGAAGGATTATTTCCACACCATTGTTCAACCGGAGTCATGGAAGGAACAAATCGAGTCAAGATGCTATTGGGCATACAGTTTTCACAGTACACCACTTCATCTCAGAAGCAAGAAGGAAGATCTTTAGCATGCAAAAGAAATCTAGCCATTTCGACTAACATCCAATTATTGAGTTCTACAACACCATTATGCTGAGGTGTGTGAGGAACCAATCATTGTCAGTCAATACCAAATTGAACTAGGTATTCTTCAAAAGGTCAATTGACAAAATCAACACCATTTTCTGATCTTATGAATTTGATGGGTCAACCACATTGATTTTCAGTAAAGGCCTGAAACTCATTGAACTTTTCAAAGACAAAGTTCTTTTTATTAAGAAAGAAGACCAATGTGAAATAAGAGAAATCATCAATAAAGGTTAAAATATACCTCTCACCTACCAGTGAAGGTAGATTGATGCAACACACATCACTGTGAACCATCTCCATTAGGTTTTGTGCTTGCCACGTTTTTCCAGATTCCAATGGTGCCTGATAATGCTTGCCAAGCACAAAACCCTTATATACTCCTTCAGGGGGAAACACTTTAGGTAAACCAATAACCATGTTTCGAGTTGTCATTGACTGCATACTTCAAAAATTCAGGTGTTAGAGTCACTCAAATTTGACTTCGCTCGTTAGTGTGATAAACAAGTGCATTCAGTTCAATGTCAGGTCGATTCATGTCACAAAAATTGTAAATATTGTCTATTGGGTCGATAAGCTCGCTAGCAACAATCAAATTCCCTCTCTCCAAATCATGATCATAGAACCAAATTGGCCAAAATTCAACAACCTAGGCTATTTTTTTCAACTGAGAAGCTGACAAAAGATTGGCATTGAGGTTTGGCACATGATAGAAGTTGAAAAATTTCCCATGTCAATAGGTAACATCACCCTGACCAACAACATCTAGAGAAGAATCATCAAAAACATAGATTTTACTCTCCTTAGATTCATCCAACCACATGAATAAGGAAACATCCTTAGCCATGTGATGAGTGCACCTAGAGTTGACTACCCATTCGTTCTGTGCAAAATGAGACAACAATTCCTAAGAATTTTGGAATTTGAAGGTGAAATTATTAGAAGGTCGGCATACAATGGACATTTCTCCTTCAAGGAATTTAACCTTCTCCTCTAAATCATCTCTCTTCTTATAATATACTTTCTCCAAATGTTCAGTCTTTCCACAGTATTGACATGTCTTCTTCTTTCGACTGTGTTGGGGTGCATTTATCTTCCCCTTAGGTTTCTGGTCACAATATGTGGTTTTTTGGTCGCAGCATGTGGGTTTCTATGTAGAGGAATCAAATTGTGCTCTATCCCTGGGATACAAATTCCCTTTTCCCTTGAGAAAGTGGTCTTGATGTTTATCACCAAGCTTTCCTTCTTCAGCAGCATGCGTTGATCAATAATTAAAATACCATAGAAAGCTTCAAAGGTGTAATCCTTACCATCTTCCTTGCGTGCTTGCTAGTTGGTGTGGAAATTCGAAACAAACATGTCGAATGGTGTTCTCAAATTCATCAGGACCAACTTGATGATTTTTTCATTCTTCTTCTGATAATTCTTTCCACATTCGCCCAATTTCAATTGAAGTTCTTTAACACACGCCAAATAGTCATCCACTATGTCAAAAGGATGAGGATCAAGAGATATCAACTCTTTCTCCAATTTCATGATATGGCTCTCATCGGCTTGGTTGAGCAACGACTTCAACTTCTTCTAGACTTAATGAGGGAAGTGAATTCCAGTGGAGTGAAATCAAATCTCCCATGAGATATAGGTCGTGATGACCCCTACAACCTCATCATTCTTTCCATCAATAATCAACTTTGCATGGTTGTCTGTTGGATCTAGAATCAAAACCTTCATATACTACCACAATCCTTTACTCTTCAACAATGTTAACATATCTAGTGCCCATACTGCATAATTTGATTCGTTCAAAAAAATAGGATAAATCTTCGAAACCATCTTCAATATCTAGACATAATTCTAGTTTCAAAGGTTCCAATCAACAAACGACATCCCATAATCAATCACACAACAGATCCGACTCAACAAGGTTTGTGGGTAACAGGTCGAGGTTTTACACCATTGGCTCTGATACCATATTGGAAAAGGGTGGAACATGTAACGAAATAGACATACAATTCTATAGATAATTGAAGAAGGAATATATTTTTTTGAAGAGAAAGGTGGTGTCTAAAGACACCATTACAACACTTAAGAAGAGTGAATTCTGATCAGAACATCACAATGCATATTGCACACCTTGATCCACATTATCTATGTGTTTCATTTCTTGATCTCCATGATGATAATGACCCAATGGGTCTGTTATTTATAGCCTCAATATCTAACCATCTTCCATACAATATGGAAGATAGTGTCCACATGTAACCGTCGGTTGTTAGAGTTGACTCCACCAAATCCATGTTGTGGATTCGACTCGACAAGGATGCTCAACCTGACTAGATAGCCATGCAACTCATGGTTGATTGTTGGGTTGGTCAATCTAGTGCTCAACTAAATTCAACAGTTGGTTGATTGTCCAACTAACAGGCATGTTAACTACTCGACCGACTGATGTAGAGTTATGGTCGATCACCCGACCGACTATATCCAAATGTTTGTCGATCACCCAACCGTCTGTATCTAGATGTTGGTCGATCGCTTAAACAATTTAATCTAGTATAAGTGTGATGAACCATCAATGCTTGATGTTCCAACTCCTTATGTCCTCTTCCAGAAGGAATATTTATCCCGGTACTAGATAAGGGAGAAACAACAACGTCCTTACTATAGATATATACCCAAAATTGGGAAAAACCACTAGTTCTAGAACATATTTGTAAATGAAATAACACCTTCTTTTTAAATAATCCTAAATGCATGTTTAAGCACTTGTAAAAGGAATCTTGTTTGACTCTTTAATCAAATATATTTACTCATCAAATTTAATTTATTATGCACAATACCGCCATGGAATTTGTTGGTGATTTGTAAAATTATAAATGGGAACTTTAGGATGAAGGCCAAGTGGATTCAAAATTAACATCAAGGAATGTATTATATATTCATAAAGACAATTAACATCCACAAATTTCTACATTATTGAGGTCTTTTCTTATCTTATAATTGTGTTCATGTTTATCTAGTCCTTTTAAGCGTCCAAACATACATTTAAGAATGTCCATATTAGTGTTTAGATTTGGATGCTAGTTTTGAACATTGGTGTGTTATGTCAAATACCTTTTGAGTTTGGATGTTTTATCCATACTTGTACATGACTCTTGTAACTATACATTTTTTTCTACATGGAATGGCATATTAACATATTTTTATCTCCTACATAGATTATGCTAGGAGTGCATGAAAATGATATAGAACAAGAATGACACTAATTGTTTATTCTCTCTCCATTATGTTTATAAAATATTATATTTCATTACGTTTGTGAATAGTGATCATGATATACAACCCATGGGATCTTTGTTACCAAATTGAGTAGATTTTTGAAGTAGTTTCATTTTATAGCCATCGATAGACCACCTTTAGCAACATGCATGCCCTCCCTATTACACTTTCCTTTGTTTCTCATAAATCGTAGTGCCTCTGCTATTTCATAACTCAGTTCAATTCCATTGAAGTTGTTCTCACTATGCATATCATAGATCACAATAGAACCGCTTGTTGCTCGCATATGTGATTGGGAATTTGTACCTGCATATTTTTTAGCATAAGGAAGATCCTAGCATATGTGATTGGGACTTTGTACCTGCATATTTTTTATAATAAGGAAGATCATCTGCATTTTACTGAAGGGTGAAAAAGAAGCCTCGCTTGGGTTTCCAATTGTGAGAAGACAATCCGGATCCTTAAAAGTTAAGATAATCATCTTTTGGGTTTCTATTTGTGATTATAATTATCTTCAATTGATCGAGAAATTTACCAATAGGGAAGATAGGTGTTTGGCCTAACAACTATGTAGAGATGCACCCAGTTGATAATTATTGGACTCATCATTGAAAATAATATTTTTAGGTGATGCCCACCACAACGACATGATGAACAGAGATGAACAATCTGTAGATATACATTTTTCTGTCTCAATAAGTCCACATTCAAATATTTTTAGATTATAATCAAAATTGATAAGAATATTTTTCATCTTAAAATCATGATTAAAAACATTGGAAGGACATTGACGTCCCTATGAGCACAATTGTGTCAAAACTCATTTTATGACTGCAAGATACCATCTTAAAAGAACACAAAATAAATTAACCAAAAGTAATCACCAGAGTCGACCTTGGTAAAGTCCAGAAGATTTGTAAATTCTAAGTTACATATGAGGACGCAAACATCCAAAACAAACTAGAAGACTTCAAAATAATGAAAAAACTTCTAAGAACAATTTAGAAGTATAAAATAAAATTATGTATGTCACTAGCAAGGATAACATATACAAGTCTTGATTTATTTGAACAAATGAATTTGGATCAAATATTAGCATTTCATGGCACCCTCCATAATTTGTGTTTCTACTTCAATCATAGTGAAAGGGATTTTCTATAAAAAAAGATAAAAAAAGATATCCATTGATACATGATCCTGTGATATAAAAACAAAGTGGTTACAAGCCATATGATGATACATGATCCCATGGTATAAAATCAAAGTGGTTACAAGCCATATTGATGCATGTTGTAAATTCCATTCATGCTATGAATATTTGAACATTGATTTGTATGATTTTCATGAAGGTCCATTTGAGGTTATGAGCCTAGACTAACACTCAATGCTTTTGGAATTGATATAATGTGATTCTTCTTCTTATTTGGACCCTTGATGTTGTTGTTATGTGTGTAGTTTCATAACAACAATCAAATCATAACATATTTTTTCGGTGTTCCAAACAATAATTTCTTATTCTTTTATTATTCTAATTGTTGCCATATAATTGTGGATGGAGATTCTAATCAATTGTGACATGAAGATATGTCGATCTCTTTATTATCATTTTTATGGTCCTAAAATATTAATATTGCTTAGTAGTTATGAGCCTAAATTGAAACCTAGTATTTGTAATTTTAATCTAATATGGTTTTTGTTGTTTTGGGTCTTTGATGTTTTTGTTATGTGTCTAAATTTATACTAGCTAACAATCCAACAAAACTTTCTTGTTGCTTTAAAACAACAATTGTTTATTGTTTTACTATTCTAACATCTAGTTACATTTCTAGATAGCAATTTCAACTAATTGTGATATGAAAATATGTTGATATCTTTATTGCTACTCTTATGACCTTAAAGTAACAATATTATTTATCTAGATGGTAGTTTCATATTTCAAATTTGATATGGAAACGTGTTACAAAATACACTGTATTGTCGTTGATAGGGTTTTAAGAGGGATATGGAAGACAAATTTAATATTTTACAACAGATTAATAGCAACAATTTGAATATTACAACTAGGCACAAGATGTTGACAGAAAATAGATAATAATTTCAATTGGAAACATATTTAAATGAACCAAATTTTACAGATGTGGAAATTAATCTTAAAAGTTTATGTAGATCATACTAGGTAAAAACAAATGTTATAATTTGTTGTGCTAGAAACATTTCAAAGAAAAATGTTATTATACTCAGTAGCATTGTGATTGCAATAGTAGGAGTTCCACTTTGCCACCATTTCTGACATTAGAATATATGGACAATAAACTAGCCCCACTACAAGAGCAATGTGGGAATTCTATTTTGGTAAACTTTCATATGGATTCCCTTTTGACATCCTTGACATAGGATTCGCATTTCAATAATCACTTTTTGATCTAGCGGTGTTTATGAATATTTATGTGGAATCGTTTTCCAATTGGCTGAGTTCTTTTTTTTTAACTGACTTACTAAAAGATATCATTGCCTTGTATGTAGATGATGAAAATTTCTTAAATGATTCGACATACAAGGAAAAATTCTACCATAAGTTTCCATACATGCTTAAATGCTTTGCCACTTGCAACTCCTTACCCCACAAACAAATTCATTGCCTACTTTTTGCAACCCAATAAAAAGTGTCTCATGAGAAACTTTAATTGCCAAAATTCAAATTATCATTTTGTTGGTGATATGTTTATCATAAATTAACATTAATTATTTTATGGGAAAGTTTCTTCCAGCATGAAGTCATAGAAGCAATTCTTACAACTATTGTGATTATATTGTATATAGATGTGCTAGGCAGAGAGAATTTAGACTAACATTTGTTATTACCTTTTACAGCAATGATGATTCACATAGGCTTGTCAAATTTGGTAACAAGATTTTTTGTGATATTGAACAATGTAAGTGCCACATTTCCCTGAAAAATTGTTTTCTTTTGAAAGGACTATGTGGTATAATTAACATACAAGTCATTACAATGAAAAAAATATAAATTCCATGTTCATTTTGACCTTTCATTGTTTTAAAAGGCATTCACATTTCAGATGTTGCTTGTTTTTTTCTTCTGTGATTTGAAGAAACCAATCATTTTCAAAAGGTCGAAAAAAGTTGTCATATGTTGATACCTAGTTTCTTGGTTTAAACCTTCTACCTACTGAAGAAGAATATGTAGTCTAATAATCCTAAACTTTACAAAACTTCATCACACCCTTAAGGAATGAGATTGGTTCATATGATTTCAAAAACTTTTTAAATACAATTCTAAGAACCTACTAAAATCCTCCCTTGAGAGGTCAAAAAACTAAATTTTAGTTCATGTTAAGATTTTGACAGTATGTATCCAAATAATATATCGTTATCAATTCTCATTCAAAACATAGAGTTGATTGTTTAGGGTACTTCAAATCCTTTACTTCAAGTGTTCCTACACCATAAGGAAGGGGGATACCTGTGAAGGGGTGACGCCAAGGTCTGGTTGTTCTATGTGAGCCTTCTTGAGCCACCCAACTCTTGTGAGGTTTCTTGGCTCATGACAAATATTTGAGGGCGAGAATCCCTTGTTGCACTTGAAGGAGGTAAGATAGTGGCCAAAAACTAGGATTTCTACAGAGATGGCATTTGCGTGTTGCAATTACACCTACGCCAGATTTTGAATGGATATTGGGAAATATCATCAGTCCTTTTGTGATATGCACCCTCTGCCTTTCATTATAAATGATCTTTCATAACTTCAATAGCCTCTCTTCCGGTGGGTTCATGCCCCATTCTTGAGAAATATTGGAAGGCGGCCCAAAGATTGTGAGAGGAGAGACGTTAAGTCTTTAGGGAACATGCTTTTACTTTATTCCCTTGTGTGGAAAATATGCCAACCTACCCTATGTACAAAATATCACATTCCCTGCTCCCTCTCCTCCAATAGTTGGGGGGTACAATATTGTGCATCCTATGAATCATTTACCCTAGGAAGGTATGCATATTCCTATAAATATGCATGGATCTTCATGATGTTGGAAATGTTGTTTTCATTGATTTCAAAGACAGGGGGAACCTACATATGTCCAATATAAATATTACAAGCCTACAAATGTCCAATATAAATATTGCGAGATGGAGATTGTTGAAAGTATTATTTTTGTATTTTTTATGATCATTTTGGATGCCCTATATTTAAAGGCATTTTTACCCTACATATGTAGCTCAAATGGTAGAAAATATTATATGGTTGGAAAAATTATTCCAAGACCTTTCCGACGATATATGGAATTCCTTCTAACTCCATAAGAATGAGGAGAAATGATTTTTTCTGTCTCACAACCCAACCTGAAAATTGAGGTCGACTCAACAAGTCTTTATAGGTCAGCCTTGAAAGTGGGGATAAAATTACTATAAATACATGATATATTTTTCATTTGTAGAGCAACCAAGCAAGAGATCAAGTTTGAGGTGTGAAAACGTGATTTGAGGTGCGCTAAATGTGTTGGGGTGTCTTTTCGATGCACGAGAGAAGTCTAAGTGATTTTCTTGAGGTCTTTCTTATTCTCAAGGTGTGCTATGAAGGATTGAAGGTATGTGATGTTGTTGTGTGCATTGTTTTGAGGTTGTGATGTTGTCATCAGTGGATGGTTTCATCAATGGATGTTATCGTTAGTGGATGGTGTCATCAGTGGATGTTTCCCTTAGTGGATGTTTCCATCAATGATTACATTCTAGGAATGATTCTATGATGCTTGCTATGGTTTGAAAGATTGTCTATGGAATGAAGCATGCAGGTGAAATCTTATGCACTCTATGTATGAAGATATTGGATTGGTGTCTACACATATCTTATTGTTTTAGTGCTCAATTGAGGAGATTGGTGTCTCCAGTAGGTTGGTGCCTACATCTTATTGAGCTGGTGCTTAGTTGAGGATATTAGTGTCTCTAGTATGTTGGTGCCTACATGTTGCTGAGTTGGGTCCCATTTAAGGATATTAGTGTCTCATATAGGTTGGTTTCTACAATATTTGTAACAGTAGGTTGGTGCCTACAGACATTTATAAAGACAAGTTTATGGTTTTCTTTCGATTAGGTTTTCCATGTTAAACTTTATGCATTATGATTATGTGATTATTGTTTCTTGGCTAATGAATGATTGATGAATGGTTAAACAAATTAAAAAGTATCGTATATTGATTCACCCCACCCACTCTCAATATAAGCATCAATTCAACACATGCAACTCAAGTTGCAGTGGAGGAACATCCACATCATACAATATCTATGGGCCACCCTAGCAGAGTACGTAACCCATATTATCCTTTATTCAGTTCCCCACCACCTAATGCCATGCCACCAACAACACAACAATACGTTGGTGTTAACTTTGTCCAACATTCTTCTGTCTAGCAGGTTGGTGTTAACTTTGTCCAACATTTGTTGATCCAGGAAGTTCAAGCATTTGAACAACTAAACATGGTTAACCCTACAACCAAGAAGAACAATTCCAAGAAGAAGGGAAAAAAAAAAAACCCAACCAAGGACTCTAATACGACCACGTCGAACACCACCCAATTACCAGTAAATACCCCTTTGATGATATTGTGTCCTAGTAGTGAGGACACAAACATCCAAAACAAACTACAAGACTTCACAATAATGAAAAAACTTGTAAGAATAATTTAGTAGTAGAAAAGAAAATTATACAAGATGTATGTCACTAGCAAGGATAACATATACAAGTCTTGATTTATTTGAACAAATGAATTCAGATCAAATATTAGCATTTCATGGCACCCTCCATAATTTATGTTTCTAATTCAATCATAGTGAAAGGGATTTTCTATAAAAACAGATATCCAATGATACATGATCCCGTGATATAAAAACAAAGTGGTTACAAGCCATATGATGATACATGATCCCATGGTATAAAATCAAAGTGGTTACAAGCCATATTGATGCATGTTGTAAATTGCATTCATGCTATGAATCTTTGAACATTGATTTGTATGATTGTCATGAAGGTTCATTTGAGGTTAAGAGCTTAGACTAAAACTCAATGTTTCTGGAATTGATATAATGTGATTCTTATTATTATTTGGACCCTTGATGTTGTTGTTATGTGTGTAGTTTTATAAAAACAATCAAATCATAACATATTTTTTCATTGTTCCAAAAAATAATTTCTTATTCTTTTATTATTCTAACAGTTTCCATATAATTGTGGATGGAGATTCTAATCAATTGTGACATGAAAATCCATCGATCACGTTATTATCATTTTTATGGTCCTAAAGGAACTGCATCTATTAATATTTCTTAGTAGTATGAGCCTAAATTGAAACCTAGTATTTGTGCTTTTAATCTAATATGGTTTTTGTTGTTATATGGATCTTTTATGTTGTTATTATGTGTCTAATTTTACACCAGCTAACAAACCAACATAAAATTTAATGTTGCTTTAAAACAACAATTGCTTATTGTTTTACTATTCTAACATCTAGTTATAGTTCTAGATAACAATTTCAACTAATTGTGATATGAAAATAATCTAATAGCTTTATTGCTACTCTTATGACCTTAAAGTAGCAATATTATTTATCTAGATGGTAGTTTCATATTTCAAATTTGATATGGAAATATGTTACAAAATACACTTTATTGTCCTTGATAGGGTTTTAAGAGGGATATGGAAGACACATTTAATATTTTACAACAAATTAATAGCAACAATTTGAATATTACAACTAGGCACAAGATGTTGATATAAAATAGATAATAATTTCAATTTGAAACATATTTAAATGAACCAAATTTTACATATGTGGAAATTAATCTTAAAAGTTCATGTAGATCATACTAGGTGAAAATAAATGCTAGAATTTGTTGTGCTAGAAAAATTTCAAAGAAAATTGTTATTATACTAAGTAGCATTGTGATTGTAATAATAGGAGTTCCACTCTGCCACCATTTTTTTCATTAGAATATATGGACAATAAACTAGCCCCACTACAAGAGAAATGTGGGAATTGTATTTTGGTAAAATTTCATATGGATTCCCTTTTGACATCCTTGACATAGGGTTCTCATTTCAATAATCACTTTTTGATCTAGCGATGTTTATGAATATTTATGTGGAATCGTTTTCCAATTGGAAGAGTTCTTTTTTTTTAACTGACTTACTAAAAGATATCACTGCCTTGTATGTAGATGATGAAAATTACTTAAATGATTCTACATACAAGGCACGATTCTACCATAAGTTTCCATACACCACTAAGTTTCTATACATGTTTAAATGCTTTGCCACTTGCAACTCCTTACCCCATAAACAAATTCATTGTCTACTTTTTGCAGCACAATAAAAAGTGTCTCACGAGAAACTTTTAATTGCCAAAATTCAAATGAGCATTTTGTTGGTGATATGTTTATCATAAATTAATATTAATTATTTTATGGGAAGGTTCCTTCCAGCATGAAGTCATAGAAGCAATTCTTAAAACTATTGTGCTTATATTGTATATAGATGTTCTTGGCAAAGAGAATTTAGACTAAAATTTGTTATTACCTTTTGCAGTGACGAGGATTGCCATAGGATTGTCAAATTTGGTCACATGATTTTTTGTGATATTGAACAATGTAAGTGCCACATTTCCCTGAAAAATTGTTTTCTTTTGAAAGGCCTATGTGGTATCATTAACATACAAGTAATTACAATGAAAACACAACATTTTCCATGTTCATTTTTACTTTTGATTGTTTTAAAAGGCATTCACATTTCAAATGTTTTTTTTTTTTCTATGATTGGAAGAAATCAATCATTTTCAAAAGGTCAAAAAAAGTTGTCATATGTTGATACCTAGTTTCTTGGTTTAAACCTTCTACCTACTGAAGAAGAATATGTAGTCTAATAATCCTAAACTTTACAAACCTTCATCACACCCTTAAGCAATGAGATTGGTTCATGTGATTTCAAAAACTTTTTAAATACAATTATAAGAACCTACTAAAATCCTCCCTTGAGAGGTCAAAAAACTAAATTTTAGTTCAAGTTAAGATTTTGGCGGTAGGTATCCAAATAATCTCTCGTTATCAATTCTCATTCAAAATATAGAGTTTACTATTTAGGGTACTTCAAATCCTTTACTTCAAGTGTTCCTACACCATAAGGAATTGGGATACATGTGAAGGGGTGTCGCCAAGGTCTGGTTGTTCTATGCAAGCCTTCTTGAGCCACCCAACTCTCGTGAGGTTTCTTGGGCCGTCACCACTTTTTGAGGTCGAGAGTCCCCTGTTGCACTTGAAGGAGGTAAGTTAGTGGCCAAAAGCTAGGATTTCTACAGAGGTGGCGGTTGTGGTTTGCAATTACACCTAGGTCATATTTTGAATGGGTATTGGGAAATATTGTCAGTCCTTCTGGGATACGCACCCTATGGCTCTCATTATAAATGATATTTCATAACTTCAATAACTTCTCTTCTAGTGGGTTCATGCCCCATTGTTGAGAGATATTGGAAGGCTCAGTGATTGTGAGAGGAGGAACATTAAGTCTTTAGGGCACATGCTTTTACTATATTCCCCCACGTGGAAAATATGCCAACCTACCCAACATTTTACTTTAAGCCAATGTGCGGGAACACCCTATGTACAAAATATCACATTCCCCGCCCCCTATCCTCCAACAGTTTGGGGGTAAAACCTTGTGCATCCCATGAATCCTTTACCCTAGGTAGGTATGTATATTCCTATAAATATGCATGGATCTTCATGATGTTGGAAATGTTGTTGTCATTGATTTCAAATACAAGGGGAGCATACATATGTGCTAGATAAATATTACAAGCTGAAAAATGTCCAATATAAAGATTGCAAGATGGAGATTGTAACAACCCTCCCTATTACGACAACAACTCGGACAACGGGTGCAATTGTTTTTTTGTTTTTAAAGGTGTGTGCACGCGTGGAGGAGGGGATACAGGCTCACTGGACTCTACGTCTCCACCCAACGACTGTCTAGATGCAAACACGACAATCTCAACAAGAAGACATAAGGCTTTTACAACCCAGCACAACTTAAATTAACCAGGGACTATCAGCTAGAAGAAACTTAAAATCATTCCAATGCGCAACTCTAAATCATAATTGTCAACAAGGTTCCCTCTAAAACACATTCAAGGGACCCCTATAGTACAAGACTGAAACTTGACGGGTTCAACATCTAACAAGATAAACATCCTCAGTAGTAATCATGAATATAATAAATGGATGCAGATGTATCTTAACGCAGTAGGTAACCCTTAATCCTTCACTACGACTCAAGTACTAACAATTATCCCGAAATCATTTGACGCCATCATGGTAATTTACATATCAATCGTCCCATGAGGGTTAGCATCATTACCATGGTATTATAAGGACTTCGCAAATCAACCATCTAAGCTGCAAGTTTCATTATGAATGATTAAGACCTTAACATTCCAATATATTGCATTAGATTACACTTTCGATTCATCACATTATAATCCATACCTTCCGACATAAAACGATTTAATAAGGTAGCAGTACCTTACATTCAGTCAGATTACAATTCAGGTTAAAACCTCGCCATCAACGTCCATAACCCTTTCTCTATGTTATATAACTCTAACATTATACCCCAATTATATTGCCACGCTACTCTAATATCAATCGAGCATTGTATTACCTTCACTATAACCATACATATTACATATTCGGTCGCCCTACCCTTACGCAAATCTGCAACAAGCTATGTTAACCAACCTTTACACTTTCAGCAACACTCCACTACTTAATACATATCTTAGCAACTCGTTTTATCATATTACCTTCCATTTTGTTTGATAGAATAGATAATGCCAAGACTTTATGGAAGGATAAACAAAGCTACTTCAATCTATTAGTATAAATGTAA
>ML778797.1:1501413-1512513 GCA_009831015.1 Picea engelmannii | reverse complement strand
ATTAACCCAAAAGCACACTCCCTGACTCAGTCCGGAGTCCAAGGGGGATCTACCGATGCCTCTGCATCCTCAAGGTCAAAAACCCTACACACTCAATCAAACTGAGTCAATAGCACCCGTCTAATCAAATAGTAACACATCATATCATCTGTCAAATCACATCATAATCAAATATAATAGGTCTAATGTCAAAAAGAGTCCAGATCACTTGCGAGCAAGTGTCCTCAAATAATAAGTGGTCTCAGTGCGCCAGAGCGGGATGTTACAGAGATTGTTGAAACTATTACTTTTAGATTTTTTATGATCATTTTGGATTCCCTATATTTAAAGGAATTTTTACCCAACATACCTAGCTCAAATGGGAGCACAAGTTATATGGTTGGAAACATTATTCCAAGACCTTTCCAATGATATATGGAATTCCTTCTAACTCCATAGGAATGAGGAGATATGATTTTTTTTCGTCTGACAACCCAACTAGAAAATTGAGGTCGACTTAGCCAGTCTTTAGAGGTCGGCCTTGAAAGTGGGGATACAATTACTGTAAATACGAGATATATTTTTTTACTTGTAGCACAATCAAGCAAGAGATAAAGTTTTAGGAGTGGAAAAAATGATTTGAGGTGCGCTAAAGGTGTTGGGGTGTCTTTTTGATGTGGGAGAGAATTCTAAGTGATTTTCTTGAGGTCTTTATTATTCTCAAGGTGTGCTATGAAGGATTGAAGTTATTTGATGTTGTTGTGTGCATTGTTTCAAGGTTGTGATGTTTTCGTCAGTGGATGTTTTCATCAATGGATGTTGTTGTTAGTTGGATGTTGTCATCAGTGGATGTTGCCCTTAGTGCATGTTATCGTCAATGATTATATTATAGGAATGAGGCTATGAGTCTTGCTATGGTTTGAAGGATTGTCTATGGAATGAAGCATGCAAGTGAACTCAGAAGTACTTTGTGTATGAAGATATTGGATTGGTGTCTAAACATATATTATTGATTTAGTGCTTAGTTGAGGAGATTGGTGTCTCCAGTAGGTTGGTGCCTACATCTTATTGAGTTGGTGCTCAGTTGAGGAGATTGGTGTCTCTAGTAGGTTGGTGCCTACATATTCCTGAGTTGGGGCCCATTTAAGGATATTAGTGTCTCCTATAGGTTGGTTTCTACAATATTTGTAATAGTAGGTTGGTGCCTACAGACATTTATAAAGATACGTTTATGGTTTTCTTTCGATTGGGTTTTCCATGTTAAACTTTATGCATTATGATTATGTGATTACTGTTTCTTGGATAATGAATGATTGATGAATGGTTAAACAAAGTAAAAAGTATTTCATATTGATTCACCCCAACCCCTCTCAGTATAAGAATTAGTTCAACACATGAAGCCCAAGTTGTAGCAGAGGAACCTCCACATCATACAATCCCTATGGGCCTCCCTAGTAGAGTAACCCATATTATCCTTTCCCTATTTTCCCACCACCTAATGTCATGCCACCACCAGCACAACAATAGGTTGGTGTTAACTTTGTTCAGCATTCTTCAGTCCAACGGGTTGGTGTTAACTTTGTCCAACATTCGTCGATCCAGGAAGTTCAAGCATTTGAACAACTGAACATGGTTAACCCTACAACCCAGCAGGACAATTCCAAGAAGAAGGGAAAAAAACAAACCCAACCATGGAATCTATTCCAACCACATATAACACCACCCAATTACCAATAAATACCCCTTTGATGATATTGTGTCCTAGTGGTGACCCTACCCCACGATTACCAAGAGCACCTATGTTGCATGTATAGGGAAATGGAGATGATTGTTCCATATTTTTATCAATGATCTCCTAGATATGCTCATACTCAACTAATCTATCACTTGAAAACATTTTTTGCAAGTTATATGCTTGGGAAAGGAGAGATTGCAACATGAGGAAGTGAGTTGCAAATATTGTGATGACACGCCTCTTGGATTTCTTCCTCAAATATATTTTTCCCCTCATTTCCCCACATTTTCCCCTCATATCAACCTACTATTGGATCATCATATGCATCTAGTAGTACATGACATCCCCCCTCCCCCAATGGTTGGGGGGAACAATCCATTATATCTCTGGAACCACATGACACCTCTAGGTATTTGGGTTTCCCCGCATCTCCATGAACCCTCCTGCAATAGTCATAATTGAAATGGAGACTCATCTATATCCTATAATCAATATGGGAACCCACCACAAGATAACCCATACTACCCATTCCCTATTCCTATGCAAGCTAGTGCCATGCCATTACAGGCTCAACAACATGTTGGCATTAACTATGTGCAACCTTCATCAATGCGACAGGTTCAAGCATTTGAATAGTTGAACATAATTAATATTACTACCCAACAAAATAATGCCAAGAAGAAGTTACATATACGACTTTATGCCATGAATCCAAGTATAAATTCATAGGCCATCTTTATCTTTATGTATACATCTCTAACACAGAATGATGAATGAACAATAAATGAAAGGACTCTATCCTTTATTTATATAAGATGCAATACTATATTCAGTATCTACAGTATCTATACTATAAGATGCAAGATGCAATACTATATAAGATGCAATACTATATTCAGTATCTATATGAGTAAAATCATGGTTTAAGTATGATATTTGAGTGCAACCAATGTCTAGTATTTCAAGCATTTAGGTTGAAATTTTCTTCTTATTCCCATAAATTTATAGGTAGTTATAAATTTGTTACATATACATGTCATTTTAAATTTGCATTGTCTTAACAGTCAGTATACTTATTTTTCTTAATTTACTAAAAGGTACATATGGATGGAAATGCATATGGCTTTGGGATATGAAATTGTAGCTAGTGAAGGGATTTTTTGTCATTGGCATAGTTAGGGGTTGAAAATATTCTACATTTTCTAAAATCCATCATGAAATTGTGGATGATGGAGTCATTGGATATCCTTTTGAGTTTTTTGGTAGTAAATGTCACCCGTTAAATCCAAAGCAAGAGAAAAAATGGACAATGGAAACAATGACTATAGCCATTAAGAGGAAACTAGAAAAACTGGAAATTGAAACTTTTGGATCAAGTGTAGTGAAAAAATATCCAAATGTTGGAAATATTGGAGAGCATGTGGAGGAACCTATGCATAAACAACCAAGATTTGAAAGTGTTTCCCAGTCTATAGGACAATGCATATCTATTGATCATGTTATCACATAATCTATACTTGCCCAAAGCCTAACAACAAGTAGGCCTAGATTGACGTAACACAAAGGTAGTCCTATCATTGCCACCCCAATAGGATACCTATTTCTATTTAGGAGGATAAGAAAATCACTCCAAGGGAGACGTCCCCAGACCTAGTTGGTTGATGAAGGGTAAAAAGACCAAGTAAAACCCACCCCTCTCTCTAGGTCACTTGAGGAAATAAATCACTTGGTAAAGTTTAAGGGGGAAAAAGGAAAAGTGAATGAATGGTACCTACCCTTTACCAATAAAAAAACAAACGTTAGCAACAAGCAATGATATTAATGTTTCAAATCAATAACTTCAAGATACAAATATGCTACTGAAACACTAAAAGATGAAATGTATAGGAGCAACAAATATGTCTAGAAATTGCAAGGTATGATGGCAACAAATGATATAAAGACTTTGCAATTTGATAATACTTTGTCACTCACAATTTCAAGATTTAAAACAAGTCAAATGACTTCAATAGGCTGTCAAAACACTTGTAACAATAGTAAAATGATAATTATGGCAGCAACAAAACCACTTCAGAAAGTACTTAAATTAGGAAATTTAAACAAACACTTTAGCATATAATGATAGTAGTTTTCCTAGTGCAAGTGTTGGGTGGTGTTATAAATAGTTTGAGGGTTGTTAAGGGGCTGCAATGATGGCTGCAACAGTAGTTACAACAACAACAACAATTTTCTACACCTTAAAAAGTCTATTTTTGGGATAGACAAAGGAAAGTTATTAGGGAACATAGTATTAGAAGGGGGGATTTCTATTGATCCAGAAAGAATCCAATCTATAAAGAATGTACGCCCCCCTACTAATAAAAAAATCCTTCAATCATTCTTTGGAAAAATAAACTTTATTTGAATATTTGTTCCAAATTTTGTTGAGAGAGTAAAACCCATGAGTGCCTTTCTTAAGAAATATGTGGCATTCAGATGGGATGACAAGAGCCTACAATTCTCTGAAGACATAAAGAATGCCATTTCCCAAGCCCTAGTTTTGGTTAACCATGATTATTCACGTGATTTCATGATATTCTCATTTGCTTCTCAAGATACCATTCCAAGTGTCTTGTTGCAAAAAAATGTTGATGATCATGAGCACCCTATTTCGTTCATGAGAAAAGTCCTTAGGGATTCAGAATTGAGTTATTCAATTACTGAAAAATAGGCTTACACCCTAGTTAAATCCATCAAGCACTTTAGAGTTTACGTTGGCTATAACAATATTAAGGATTATGTCCCATACTCGGTGGTAAAACATGTTTTGTCACAACAAGATTTCATGGGCACTAGGGGTAAGTGGATTTCCAAAATCCAAGAATATGACTTAGAGATAAAACCCACAAAGATAATAAACGGACAAGGGCTAGCTCAGATGTTGACTGAAAGCAATGAAGAATCCATACAAATGGGAGAAACCGAACAAGTGAATATGGTGGTAAGTGAACTAGAACATGATGAATGGTATTCCGACATAATATACTACCTTAAAAACGTGTCTTGCCTAGACCACCTGATAGACTATAAAAGAAGGGCTCTAAGACTCAAAGCTATGAAGTAGTGTTTAACTAAAGATGGTTTAGGTTGGAAAAACCCATATGGATTTATCCTTATATGCGTGAACACAGACAAGGCTAACAATTTGTTGGAGCTACACTCGGGGTATTGTGAGGGGCACTTTGTTGCCCATACTACTGCTCACAAGATTTTGAGAGTTGGATATTACTGGCCAACATTGTTCACTGATACTCACCGATATGTCTGCTCATGCAAACCCTTTCAATACTTTGCAGGAAAACAAAAACTCCCTGCACAACCTCTAAGGCCTGTGATTGTAGAAACCTCTTTTCAACAGTGGGGTTTGGATTTTATTGGTGAATTTAAGGATAATTCAAGTAATGGTTACCGATGGATTTTGACCACCACATATTATTTCACTAGATGGGTAGAAATTGTTCCTACAAAGAAGGATACTAAATATGTGTTCATGAACTTCTTGGAAGAAAGAATCGTAACAAGATTTGGAGCATCTGCCAAAATCACCACTGACAATGCCAAAGCCTTTATCTCCCTTGCTTTAGCAAAATTTTGTTTCAAATATGGCATCATTCTATCCCACTCGTCAAAATACTATCGTGAGGGGAATGGTTTGGCAGAGTTAAGTAACAAGAATCTCATGATTATAATCAAGAAGGTTGTGGGAGAGAATAACAAGGTCTGGGATAGCAAGATCAAGTACGCCATGTGGGAAGATCATATAACAACAAAGACTTCAATAGGAAAAAACTAGTTTGAACTAGTATATGGGTTGGAGGCTAAACTGCCTGTGAATCTAGAAATTCCCATCCTCCACTTCGCCCAACAATACACCACAGAAGAAGAAGCACTCCAAGGATGAATTGACCAGTTGGTAGAATTAGATGAATCTAGGAGGATTGCTTTGAACCAGATGGCAAGAAGTCAAGAGAAGGTTAAGAAAAATTTTGATCACAAAGAAAAGGAGAGGATTTCAAAGAATGGGATCTAGTCTTATTATGGGACAAAAGAAGAGAGAAACCTAGTATGCACAAGAAGTCAGACAGATTATGGACAGGTCCTTACAAGATTGTGATTCAAGTAGGAACAAACTATATTAATTTAACAACGCTTGAGGGAAAGGCTTTGAAACTACATGTGAATTCTATCCACATCAAGCATCACTTCCCACTGAAAACATGACAGCTAATTACAGGTAAGTTAGAATAGGTAGGCATTTTGCATCCATTGTATATACCATTGCATATCATGTTAGCATAGTTGTAGTTGCAACTTTCATATTGTCTTGTTTAATTATGTATATATGTATTGTCATAATCATATGTTAGACTAGAGATGATTTTATTTGTTTATTTTATCATATATAGACAAGAGATGATCATATTTGTTTATTTGAAATTTAGCAGGCACATGTCATACCAGAGATATTGAGGTTCTCATGCGCTCTATGGTGAGCACATGTCCCCAAGTTGGAGCCAGATGTTATCCCGTAGCCTAGGGATAACTAAGGAGATCATGTATCGAGGCCCACAGGTCTTAGACATGGAGTACCGAGAGCCAACCGACTTGAGCATGGCCCCAAAGGGCCCCTCTTTTCTTTAATGCAGTCCACATATCACTAGTAGCAGTATCCATCACACCAACCTAGTCTTGAAGTAGCAATGAGTCTTGCTCTATGAGGTAATGATTATGGGTATCATGGTATGTATCACTCTGATTTTTGAAGCACTTGAACATGTTGTATCGTATCATTCTCCATTTCATGACGTTTTCTTGCAAATTATTTTCTTTGCCTTATTCAAACCTGGAAGGGTGACACAGTTCCCTAGTAAGTTGATTTCCCTTTAGGATGAGTTGCTATTGGTTGGATCTGTGAAAATTCATCATCCTTTCCTTCCATACTTATCACTTTCCATTTTCATTCCTTCCATCTCCCCTATCCTTTCTTGGGCATTGGGATTGGCCACACAAGGAAGGGTTATACCTTATCTCGTGAGAAGAAGGGGCTATAGGCCCAGAGGGTAAAAGTAGCTGGCAAGAGTTAAAAGCCAATTTGGAAACCTTCAAGATGCTTCACCCAGGGATCCCCGAGAATGTTTGACAACACAGGCATTCCAATAGAGGACGAATACCTTAAGTAACCACTCACATAACCAGATCAAATATCAACACACCGATGTTTTCACGTGGTAAAACCCTTACGGGGAAACATCCACGACCCCATCCAATGCGGCCACTTGGAGTAGTTTATTAATGCAAAGAAAAATGTTACAGAGAGATTTTACAAGAGATTTTCTCACAATCGATCATTAGTAAATGACCCTCCATGCTCTTTAAATAGATCTCATGAACCAATTGGGTGTTAAGCCATGGATCAATTGTCGTTAAGATCTAGGAGAGTATGAACCATCAGATCACTCTGTGTCAGGAACATATCATGATCGTCTGATTTCCTAAATACAAATGCATACTAAAGAAACACACTAAGAAACACACTTTTACCTAACGATACATTAGACCAAGTAGATATTAACTAACTCCTAAGTGTCTAAATATCCTAACATCCCCCCTTAAGGAAAACTTGAGACAGGATTGAAGGATTTACAATAGTGACACAATAGGTGAAGGAAGGAGGCATTAGAGCCTATCCCCCATTAATGACAAATTCCTAAACTCCTAACATAGATCGAAGTTTGGAGAACTATGATTTTGTAAGAGACTTTGTGAAAATGTTTGCAACTTGATCTTCTGTAGGACAAAAGAGCACTTCAATAACTTGATCATGAATGAGCTTTCTGATGAAGTGCATGTGGAGCTCGATGTGTTTTCTATGCTGATGTTGAACTGGGTCTTTGGCGATCTTGATGGCACTATGATTGTTGCACCAAAGGTTGGTCAGATGTTGCTGCTGGAATCCAAACTTTGAAAGGATCTGTCAAAGCCACAAGGCTTCCTGACTTGCATTTACCGTTGTTTGGTACTATGCTTTTGTTGAAGAAAGTGCAATAGCCTATTGTTTCTTACAGGCCCAAGTGACGGGTCCTGAACCAAGGATGAAAACATAACTTGCAGTAGACTTCCGATCATCGGGGTTGCCGGCCCAATCTGAATCAGTGAAACCAACCAATAAAGGAGTCCCCCCTGAACTATAGTGTATCCTAAACTAAATTGTACCATGGACATAGAAAAGTATCCTTTTAGCTTCTTTCCAATGGATTTCATGGGGTCTTTGCATAAACCGAGCAACAAGATAAACATCAAAGGAAAGATCAGGACGGGTATGAGTCAAGTATAAGAGGCTACCAACTAACTGACGGTACAGGGTGGCATCAACTTCAGGAGAAGTACAGGTGGTAGTAAGCTTGACTCCAGACTAGAAGGGATAAGTGATTGGTTTACAATCATCCATGTGAAAGCGACAAAGAAGGTCACAAGAATACTTAGATTGGGAAAGAAAAATTCCTTAATTGGTTTGAAAAACTTGGAGGCCAAGGAAATAGTGCAAAAAACCTAAGTCTGTCATTTCAAATTTCTTCAGGTTGGTTTTCACACGGTTTAAAAGTTTTGAGTCACTACTAGTAAGGATAAGGTCATCAACATAAAGGACAAGGATTATGAGATGGCTTCCTACTTTCTTAGTATAGACATTAGGATTATAATGGCATCTAGAGAATCCAGTGGCAATAAGAAAGGTGTCCATTTTGGCATACCAATCTCGGGGAGCTTGCTTGAGATCATAAAGAGGTTTATTAAGGCGAAAAACAAGGCTAGAGTCATTCTAGACATAGCCAGGAAATTGTTCCATGTAGATTTATTCTTGCAAATCTCCATGCAAGAAGGTGGATTTAACATCCATCTGATGGACCTCCCATTTATGTGAGGCAGCAAGGGAAAGAACAAGGTGGATGGAATTCATTTTGGCTACAGGGGCAAAGGTTTCATGATAGTCAATTCCTTCAACTTGGGAAAATCCTTTGGCAACTAAACGAGCTTTCAACACTTCCATCTGATGCATACTTAGTTCTGTAGACCCATTTACATATGACAAGTTTTCTTCCTTTTGGAAGAGTTACAAGATCCCAAGTATTGTTTTCCATTAAAGAAAGATACTCTTCATTCATTGTTGTATCCCAATCTGGATGACCCGAAGCTTCTGCAAATGTCTCTAGATCATGAGTTTCTGAAACTTGAGCCAAAAGAGAAGAGGCTTGTTGGAACTGTGAATGTGTCCGATGTTGATCTGAAGGATCGCCGACAAGATCACCAGTTGCTTCTCGTGTTGAATGTACCCATCTAGGAAGCGATGGAACTGGTGTTGGTTCAGGTTCAAAGGACTCATCTAGAGGAGGGTGAGCAGGCGGAGGTCGATTTTCATCCTCACTGTCATCATCTGAAGAAGAAACAAGATTAGAAGAAGGCACAAACACCGAAGATGGCTCCCAGGCCGAAGAAGGTACAACTGTTGAATTAGGCTCGCGGGACAAAGAAGGAACAAACGTCGAATTAGGCTCGCAGGCCAAGAGATTTTCATCAAATTTAACATATCTTCTAATAATAATTTCATTACAATGTGATTGAAGAAGTTTTTAACCTTTGACATATTCAGAATAACCAACAAATATACACTTCTCACTTTTAGGCTGCAATGCTTTCCTTTTCTCATCAGGAATGTGAGCCCATGCTATATTTCCAAATACATGCAAGTGACTTACATCTGGTTTAATTTTAGTCCAAGCTTCTTCCATTGTTATATTTTTAAAAGCCTTTGTGGGAATGCGATTTACTATGTAATTTTCACAGTTGATGGCTTCCGCCCAATACTTTAGACTTAATCCCTTAGATTGGATCATACAATTAGAAATTTATTTTAATGTGCGGTTCTTTCTCTCGGCAACACCATTTTGTTGTGGTGTATATAGAATAATGTGTTGCATTTGGATTCCCTCTGTAGTGTAGTAATTTGTAAAATTATTGTTCACATATTCGCCTCCATTATCTGTTCTTAACCTTTGAATTTGATGTCCATATTTCTTTTCTACAAGGGCCTTGTAAGCCAAAAACTTGTCAAAAACTCTGCTCTTAAGTTTTAAGAAGTAAACCCAAGTACGTATGGAAAATTCATCTATGAAAGTTAAGAAATACTTGCACCTAGAAAAAGAAGGAGAAGAAAGTGAACCACACAAATCAGTGTGAACAAGCTGCAAAGGACCCGAGGCGTGCCAAGAGGCACATTTTTCAAAATTGTCCTGATGATGTTTGTTGAGAACACAACCGACAAAAACACCATCTCTGCATGAAACAAGAGGAAGACCAGTGACCATCTGTTGATTACATAGTTGTTGCAATGAGCGATATTTTAGATGACCAAACCGCTCATGCCAAAGTTTGCTCAAGTCATCGCTATGAGCAACAAAAACTAATGAAAAATATGATGACCCAAAGTTGTCAAACTTGTACAACCTGGTAATATCATCAACAAATCCAGTTGCAAGAACCTGATTAGGATCTTTTAATCCTTGATTACAACTTGGTGAGGTGAAAACTCTATGGTTTTACCTTCACTTGAATGAGTGATTTGATATACTAATAGAAGGTTACAAGAAAGACTTGGAACACATAATACATCATTGAAATGGCCATTTTCTACTTGTACTATTCCAAATCCTTCAACACTAAGAGATCTATCATCACCAACAAATATTTTCTTGGTGTTACATTCATTTAGAGTAGAAAATATGTCTCCATCCTTAGCCATATGATAAGATGCTCCAGAGTCAATAAGCCACTTATCAGAAGTAGAAGTAGAAGGTGTATTGAAGGAGAAACCAGAAGCAAAAAGTGCATATCCATGACAAGAAGAAGAAGAAGTAGGATCAATATTGATGTTGTGCTTCTTCATCACTGCTTCTAAAGCTGTCATCTTCTTGAAACATTTGGACCCATCATGACCATCTTTATCACAAAAGTTGCAATGTCTGTCAGTCTTCTTATTTTTATATTTTCTCTTTTGTCTCCATTCGGAGAAAAAACTGTCTCAGTGGGTTTGAGACCCTTATATTGATTGTTGTTGTGGCGAGGATTTTGCTTCTTGGGATTCTTGGGTTTATCTTTCTGCTGGGAAACGAAGGCTTTGTTGGAGGTACCTGCAGTGTTGATCACTCCAAGTTGTACAAGCTTATCTTCCTCTCTAATCAAAGAAGCACAAAAGGACTCAAGAGTGGGTTTTTCATAAGCTTTCCCTAGAGCCTCTCTCATGGAATAAAAGGTAGATACAAACACAGAATATGCACTACCTAGCTTAGAAAGAA
>ML778797.1:1480062-1501363 GCA_009831015.1 Picea engelmannii | reverse complement strand
GATACAAACACAGAATATGCACTACCTAGCTTAGAAAGAATAAGATAGATGCAACACTCTTCTCCATTTTTATCTTACATTCTTCACATAAAATTCTGAGTGTTTTAAACCTAGATAGATAGTCTCCAAGGCAAGAAAAATCATTTGGACTCAAGGTCAGTACTTGATTTTCTAACTGTTGTGCTCGAATAATATTGAGTTTACCAAACACAGATTCAATCTTGTCCCAAGCTTCTTTGGGGTCATCAATTTATTGGAGGTGGTATCTTAAATCAAGAGAGATGGACATTCTGATTAGTCCACGTGCCTCATCACTCCTATTAGCCCATTTGGATTTCTTATCATCATCAGTGGGTTTTTTTTCCTTTCCCAAGGTAATCTGGTACAAGCCTTTACTTCTTAATAAATTTTCCATATGAGATTTCCATTGGAAGTAGTTGGTGCTGGTAAGAAAAACATCACTTGTAGAAGTCATATTAAATATGCAGATAATATGGATTTTAAAAACTAAAACTAATGATCTAGATAGAAAGAGCTTGAAAATTAATGCGGTTTAAAAAAAAAAAAACACTGAAAACAGACTTCGGATGTGAGAGTTATGCCCTTTTTAAAAAAAAGGCATAAACGATAACCAAATGACCACGTGATAGTGTAAGTTGCTTTATGAAGTGACCCACTTTTATAAAGAGAAGTGGGGATCACTTTTACAATGAAGTTACTTTATAACAAAAAAGTTGCATGCAAAATAAATAACTCTAAAATAAAATATTAAAGCTACTTATAGTGATTCACTTTTATACTTGAAGTGAAATACACTTTATAATTTTAGCATGAACTTTTTAAAAAAGGTAACAAAAGAGAGATTTGAACTCAAGACCTCTTACTTAATAAGGAAACTTTTAACCAAATGGTCTAGTAAAACATATTGTAATGTTCAGAAGGAGGATTGTTGTTGTTATTGAAGACGACCTTGGAGAGCGTGCTAAAAAAAAACTCCTTTCACACAAGAAAAAAAAATTTCTTCTCCACAAAAACAAGGGTTAGATCTCGGTTAGCTTACCCAGAATATGCACCTTCTCCTATATGTTTCTGATTTTCCAACATCGAACAAGGTGTGGGGCAAAGAGCATACACAGATATAAAAGAGTATCAACCCAAAAATAAATAATATCAAACCAAAATAAAACTTTGTAGAAATTTAAAAAATGTGTATTCAGGCTTTATACCTCCGGATCTGACTATAATGGTCGTATCTTGGGAAAACGGAAACCTTTTCGAGTGAAACAAAAAGTATTCCTGACGGAAAAGATTGCTCCAGATGCAATGGAATAGTCCTCTCAACCCATAAATGTACGAAAATGATAGAAAATGGAGATGAGGCAACTCAGCTTCATGATCTCGATCTACAACATGAGCGGGTCTTCAAGCAAGCTCTGATACCATGTTCGACAACACATGTATTCCAACAGAGGACGAACACCTTCAATAACCACTCACATAACTAGATCAAATATCAACACACCAATGTTTTCACGTGGTAAAACCCCTACAGGGAAACATCCATGGCCCCAACCAACGCGGCCACTTGGAGCAATTTATTAATGCAAAGAAAAAAACTACAGAGAGATTTTACAAGAGAGTTTCTCACAATCGATCATCAAAAAATGAACATCCATGCTATTTAAATATAGATCATGGACCAATCGGGTGTTAAGCCATGGATCAATGGCCATTAAGATCGAGGAGAGTATGAACAATCGGATCACTCTATGTCGGGAACATATCATGACCATCGGATTTCCTAACTACAAATGCATGCTAATGCATACTAAAGAAACACACTAAGAAACACACTTTTACCTAACGATACATTAGACCAAGTAGATATTAACTAACTCCTAAGTGTCTAAATATCCTAATAGAGAAAGCAGTGAAAAACTTCTCAGTAAGAAAAGGGGACCTAGAAGATAACATAAACACTGAAGGTACTAGTTGATGGATCGGAGGTCTCATCACGAGCTGACCTATTATGACCATGAGAATGTAGCGGTATGACACTACCACCTATCTTGTTACCAAACCAGGGTAATGGATCTTGGTGGAATAACCAAGAGAAAGGGGGTCTCATCACGAGCTGGCCTTCTCATTTCCATGAAATGTTTGTGGATAACGTTGTCACCTATGGTCATCAAGGCAGGACAATGTCCCTCAACTATTTCCTTGTAGCACAAGAGAAAAATATCAAAAGAAAATAAAGCTAAGAGTAAAAGGCAATAAATGGGCTAGGAAACAATTGCATCCATGACAAGGTGCAACTCTCCCTCCACAAAGGCACCCATAGGTAAGACTCTACATTTCCATGTTATGACATGCACCCCATACCCAAATATTTATCCCATGTCACCTCATACATTTACATGACTTGGACTAGACTCCACCTGGGAAACACCCAAAACTTAAGAGAGGTAAGCCCAACAGGACAGCCTGAGACCTTGTGAAAACCTAACTTGTCAAATTGCATAACGTATTTGAGCATTTTTTTGGGGTTAAGGTGGGTTTGATGCACATGTTTGGGTAATTTATTTATTGGATGTGATTTACATGCTATGATCCCTGTGACTTATGAACCCCTGGAGGGTGTACTTGTTGTTGCTACATGACCTTTCCCGGTGGACAAGTACACATGAGGGAATGATTAGCCCAAACCTTCATGGGGGCCCAAATCCCACAAATAGATGTTGAAACCCCATCTAGGGGTAAGAAGAGACTGAAGGATTACACCAAAATAAAGAAGGACGTTGCCTTTGGAGGAACTATGGAGGACCTATACCAAGGGTTTCATGCTCCTCCCACCTGAATGTTGGCCTTGGAAGGCATTTGAAGTCACCTCTGCATCCCTAGACATCACCTATTAGCTGGGGCTATCACCTTGGAGGCATTCATGAGGCTATTGGCATGTGTGGGAAAATTTTAGGCCTTTGGAGGCCCAACGTTTCATCTCCTTTGCCTCATCTTCCACACTTGAGGCCCAACGTCATCCTAGGAGGGCATGACATCACCTTTGGAGGCCTAATTAGATGCAAATTGAATTTATTTTGGTAAAAGTGTAATTTTTGAATAAACTGGCCAGGTCATCCCTGATATTTTGACCTAACATAATTAAAGGTCATAATTTTTGTATAAATAGACATAAAGTGACATTCATTTTCATCATAACTCATCACACACAAGTGGTGGTCTGAAATGTTTTCCCTCTTTAAGGGTTATTGGTTGAAATAACTAGTGCACACCTCTTGGGAGAGCTTTATGGTGGCGTAGTTTGTCATTTTTCATTGTGGAATGGTCTTCAACTAGGGTTTGACTTGATTATTCTTAGTGAAGTAAGTGGAAAATATGCATTTTTATTCATGCTATGGATGTTTGTGGTAAAATTTACTTGTTTCATGTCTAAGATTATGAAATTGCTTGTTTAAACCCTAAGAAAGAAACAATAAATGTTTCTTTCTCTCTATAGCTATTTTACTAGCTTGATCTTGCCAATTATACATTTTCTTGGGAGTGATTATTAGAGCCCTAAAGTGCTAGTTCTCTAGTAATCTCATTCTTGTCACCAATTAAATTGTCTTTCAAAAGCTAAGGAAGGAAGGTACACTAGGGCCTAGAAGTGCCTATTTTTTGGCAAAACCTCCCTTAAAAAGGGAAAATGATTGAGGCCTTGAAGTGCCAACACCTCTTGCATTTACTTCTTCCCTTAGCTAAGAATTATCATTATTTTAGTTCCCAAGTGATATTGTTACTATTATTGACTCCATAAGCCTCTAAAAGGCATTGATTTCTACACTCTTATGAATGATTGAGACCAAACAATCTTTCAACACATCTTCTTGAAACTTTCACTAACACTAACAACCAAGTTATTTGCTGCTATAATCACTATTATAACCATTGTTTGTAGTCTATATCAGCCTATTAGCCATCTTAAACTAACCCATAAAATTGTACAAGGTAAACTACAATCAAACTTGAATTTAACGTGCATTAAAGTGCCTTTTAGAGTACTTTTATGAGGGTTTTGATACCGTTGTTATTAATTCTAATGTGTTGTTGTTGCAACCTCTACTACAACCATACTAATCCATATTAAATTGTTGCTAACAGCTACATAACTCACTCAGAAATTGCTCATAATAATTGCTGAACAATTTGATGAGATAGTTCTTTCGGAATTATCGCATTAATTTATTTATTTTCGATGTTTTGGACCAAACCAGTGTGGTCCATCATAAAATTGCTGAACAAATTACTCAATAAATGTTGATTTTTCATAATATCTTCTTGCAATTCAGAGCATTATTTTTGTGGTTGTTACAAAACACTTATTGTTGTTACAAACTGATAAAACTACTACAAATTTGCTTCAACCACCTTTTGGCAGCCATTATAATCTTATTTTCTAGCTAAATCATTTCAAAACTTGTATATGACATAATACTATCATTTAAGAATTAAAGTGTTATATTTTGTTGTCATTAAGTACATTTTCTGAAGAATATTGTAGTTGTCATCACTTCATTAAATGTTGTTGTACATTGGTTACTTGTTGCATACATTGGCTACTAGCATTTGCTTTCATGAATTTGATGTCTTATTGAAGCATTAAGCTACTTGTTGCTCAACTAATGTTTGTTATTGTATTGGTAAGGGGAAGGTACACTTCATTCTCCTTTGCTTCATCCAACAAGACTTAAACATGATTTGAGTGACCTAGAGAGAAAGGGGTAGTTTACCTTGTCCTTTTCCCTTCCTCAAAAACCCTAGGTCTTGGGACGTCTCCCTTGGAATGGGTCTTTCCTCCTCCTAAACAAAAAGGGGTATCCTATTGAGGTGACAGTGATAGGATTACCCCCTTGTTACATCAATCTATGCCTACTTGCCTTTAGGCTTTGGGAAAGTACAAATTGTGCAATAACAGATCATGTTGCATTTGAATTCTGGGAAAACAAAGTGAATAGTTTAATGGAAAATTTTCATTTTGGGAAGAAGCTTAGTCTCCAAGTTTCTTCAAAAAAGGGAAAACCTCAAATAAATATCCCATGTGAAAGTTGTGGTGTTGATTATGGAACAAGGTAAATATCACTTGCATCTCGAACATTTATTAACTTTAAAAATTCTCATATGAAATCAAAAACTCATCAACATAATGTTTTAGCAGTGGGAAATAGTCAAATTCCTTCATGTAATGATGAAGCAACACAAACAACAATGGTTGGATATCAATTTGAGATTGAGCACGCAATCAAACTTCTAAATGATTTCAATGAGAAACAAGATCCTGATTTGTTCAAGGTGGTGGAAGCAACACTTGCAGAATATAGGGACATGAGAAGAGTAAAATTTGAATGTATACGATGGAATAAATGGTTTTGTTTAGTACTATCTAGTGGTAATATTTCCAATTCTTTGAATGAACACATGAAATAAAAGAAGCATGTTACTTCTACATATGAGGCTTTGCATAATACAAGTTGGTTGAGGATTGGCACAATTGAGAGACCCAAGAACATTGAGAAGTCCCAACAGACTTTGACTAGGTTCTTGGTTCATCATCACCATCACTATTACAAAAGGGTTCTACAAAACTAGGTGCTTCTACTTCAGGTGTGTTAATTATGCAAGTTTTAATTTAATTCCTTTTTGAATTTGAATGTGTACATTATTTTATTAGTTATCTTATTTAAAAGTAGTTTATTTTTTAATGTATTTTTCATATTATTCTAGGTCATTTATCTTCCTTGATATTACAATGTTGGGGGTATTGGGATCCCTATATTGATAGAAATGCGAAGAGACTAGATACAAACGTCATAACAGATGATTAGTGGGGTGGGAAATTATGCACCATAGAGAAGCCTACCAAGAGGGCACTATGTTATTATGGTATTGATTGTCGTATTGATGACACATATAGGCATATTCATCACCAGAGGGCTTTTGAAACAAGAATGTCTTTCAATTCATTGACATACAATTTGTGTAAGTTGATTCCTGCATGTAATGACTTTAGGATGTGATTATATCGTGAATCAAGGAGCAACATTAAAAGACATGGGAGAGATACATGGAAATGGAGAAGACTAGACCATTTGACTGAAACTAAACTCAAAATTATTGCACGAGATGCAAATGCTAGCCATAGATTAACAATGTGAGATATTTAGTGGGAGAGGATGGAGGTTTCTACACTGTCTATTAGAATGAGATCCTCAAAGGAAAAGTTGTTTGAATCTACAAAAAGGAAGGATGTCTTTATTCTTTGCAAGGATGTATGTACGGTTCATAAGCAAGGAAAATTACAAGGTAAAGATGTAGTATCAGAATTTGTCCAAGATATTTTTCACAACCTGATGCATCAAAAAGTGGGGAGAAGGTATAGTACATCCACTAAATCCATCTATGAGATGATTAAGTTGTGGGGAGGTCCTAGATTACATGGATTTATTAATTTGAATCTAGATGGCCCTTCAATATCTACGACTTTAAAGAAAGTTGGAAAATCATTGACATATATCACAGGGGAACACAATCACATTTTTGAGGCAGTTGGAAAGGCTTATGTTTCTTATAAATCCAAACATGTTATAAATGAATCATTTCATGTATTGCTTGTTGAAGATGAAATTGTCATGAAAAAATATGTTAGTTGGGTAGAAAAAAGTGATATAATGGTGGGATTTTGTGGCAAGAAAGAAGAACATAAGTTCCAATCACATTTCTTAGTGACAGTTGGTGAGGGAATTGTAGGATACAGGATTATTACAGAAACTTTTAATAATTGTGTGATTGTCCATTCTACAAGTGTTATTATTGCAAACCTTTTACATGACAAGCTTCCTCATTTGGTTCTGGTTGTTCATCCAATGTGCAATAGGTTCAATGCAAATTTTGTTCATTAGTAATGGAAAAAAATAGAAGAATTGTGGAAGAAACATGTTGAATTTTTTTTGGGACCTATTACTGGTCATTCCTTGGATGGAGATAGTAGAAGAAGGAAACTTATGTCGAAGAATTGTTCTTCAACTACATGCATTGGATTTAAAATTCCTTGGGAAGGATGGAGGCTAACTGGATTGTATGATGGTTTCAATGTAAGAGGACTTCATGACCCAGATTACATCAACAATGGAAAAAAGTTAGTGAATCCTTTGTTTAGTAGCAGATGAGATTTGATTATTGGATAAGAGAAGGTTAGTTTTAACCTTGTCAAAATGGTTTATAACTTTTAAAGTGGATGATCACAAGCTTAAAATTGAATATATAGAGAGGATTGATTGAAAAAATTGGGGTTCAACACAACACATTACTTCAAGGCATGTTTAGAGGTATTTGAAAGAGATGAGAAGTACATGTGGTTCGAAAGAGAGGACAATAGGTAAATAGGCCTATCTAACAATTTTTGTTGACTATATTGATATTTTTTTGTCTTGTAGTTTGACTCTTTGGGAAACATTATGAAATGCTTCAAGAGTTCATAATTTCTTTATGTTATGGTTATGTTGGGTATGAAAAAAATCTCATACTAATGCTGACATAAATTTAATTAGCAGAGAGGCATATGAAGATGTACAAATTTCTTACCACTTTGCAATTTTGTTGATGAGATTGTTTAGGGATCAATACTCTAACTTTCCATGTGGATTGCACCTGACTGTGTCATATGTATGTGAGAACTTATTTAGCAATGTTGGTGGGATGGTTGGATTAGAGAGGGCCTATGATTTCATTGACTTACTTCATGCCACTGGATCCATTAATAGAGTTGTTGAAGAAGAAACGAATCCCAATGGATTCATTCTAATCAATCTCATGAGAAACAAATGCACATATGGAATACATTGCACCAACAAGTAAGTGAGGACATTGACGTTTTGTCACAATATGATTCAATATATACAATTGAAAAAATTGTCAAAGCCCTCTAGGATTGGAGGATGCATGTGACATTTATCAAATCTTGGCATGCAACCAAATAGAGACACATAATTTTCTTAGTGATTTAACCCATGGATAGAGGATCACAATTTTCCAACATTCCAAGTTGTGGATGAAGTAGTGGGTGATTCTCCACCAAGTCATTCCAACTCTATATTCCAATATTTTCCCTCAATGGTACTCAATGACAATGAATTGAAAACAATGGAAAGGGAGTGGAGGCATGGGTTGGGTGAAATCTTAGATTCAATTGATGAGAATTCAAACATCACAATCAAACCATTGGTGGATATTGATGGTAAGGATATGTATAAATCTTGTTTGGTTAGTCAGTTGAATGGAAATTTGACATTATCCAAGGATAAGTTGAATAAAGTGAGAAAAGGGGTCTACTTTAGGCAAGATGAGAGCGCTCCAAAAAAGGGTGCTTCAATTGGTTTTGTATTTGGCTCAGATTGTGTAGTGTTGTTTGAGAGCAAGTCTATACATGTCATTGGATGTGCTACAAGAAAAGGTGTTTCTCGAAGTACAAAACAAGGTGTTTCTTTTGGGATTTGGTACATTGGAATAGTTCAAAGAATAAGAAAGAAGGATGGTAATGGGGTATTTGATTACCATAATGACATTGATGTTTTGGATAGGTCAGAGGGAGTTGAGCTTCAACTTTGTTGGTAGAATCAAATAAAGGGGCAACACATGGACAAGTATGATTTGATGGATCATAATTTCATACAACTTGAAGTTGTTATAGCAATGGCCAAGTTATCATAGAATAGTAGGAATGATACATACAAATTAGAAGAAAGTGATTACAAATTTTTGAATATTTTGTCAAAAATCTAAATAGGGTAAAGTTTTCACATTGTTTTCAAAACATTCTACTTTATTTTTTCTTTTATATTGCTATCTTATAGATTACTTATAAAATTTTCTTGGTTGTATTCTTGTTGATTTGTTTGTAGTAGTTTGATACTCACTTATAATTTTTGGCCTCAGGTTCGATGAATGGGTCAGATGGCCAATGGTTGGGATAACTCAACATGCAATTATTGGGATTTAAATATTTCTTATTGATTTCTTGCAAAGTGGCTTTTGAGGGTTCTTGAAATTTCTGCAATAGATTCAAAATGGGCACTTGTACCCTTGGAGTATAAAACTATAAGGATTTTAATTTTTCTAGATATTATAGTCATGCTTGTGATGGAGTGGAAACAAGGCATCATGTTGAAACTTTTAAAAGGATGAACCGATTTTTCAGTGAGGTCAACCTATTTACTGAAATCACTTAGAAACCTCCAAGTGATGTTGTAACTCTTGTAGTTCATTATTTGTGATAAAATGAACTTTGTATTATGCATTTTTGTGCAACTTCAGGATATTCAAGTTTTTTACTTTTTGAGTTCAACGACCCTCATTTTCATGTGCATGTTTATCATTTCAAAATACGATTGACATACATAGTAGGCCCCTCTTCCTGTTGTGTATTCCCATGGACATGTTTTGATTTACTGTAGGACAAAAATATACACATAAAGAGACACAAGTTATATCGATGGAAGAAATGAACATAAGGGATACCAACTTCATATTCTTGATCTTTTCCTATCATAAGGTTCCCTCAACCTCACATCCTTATCATGATGCATTATATGTTTATTGTTATGCTTCGAGCCTTTATCCTAATAACCTTATACTATCCCCATTCTACACTTGACCTACCAATATGAAAATCAATTTTGTATGGGACTTTGTGGCTACATCAAAGAAAACTTCATTGATGCTTAACTTTATTCACCCTTGACGACTTATTCCAAACATCTTCAACCGATGACCATATTGTGCCTTGAAAATTGGTTCCATCTATAGACTACCTCCCATGTGTTTTTAGCAATGGGTCCTTCAATGTGTCACATGTAATGGCTCCTTCCATGTGCTCAAACCATGACTTCTTCCAATTTTATTTTGATGGTGGATTTTCCACAGTACTCATGATTGATTTTATATGTTGGATGGCCTTCCATAGACATAATGGTTACACTGAAATGTAATACTTCCTATGTTACTAGTCTCTATGTTCAATTCCTTTTCATAACCATGCCCTTCCATCAAATTATCTCTATTAGGAATTGACTAAAATTTCACGTGCCTTACCTCCAAGGGCTTTTTCCAATCCTATTACCAATGGTGGTCTCATAGATCTCTATACAAATGTGACCACTTTGAGTTAGATTAGCCTCGATGGGATTTAATCTATTTGTACACTTTGACAACTAATATGAATTCAATTGTTATCCTCTTAAACACACTTAACCATTTATGTAGTTCATATCTCACTTTGGCATACAAAAGGCTTGTGTTTGATTTCACTTTATTAGGATAAATCTTGTGATCCATTTTACGAATCGAGTTTTGGTGGGGAAAGAAAGTATGGAGTATAGGATATGGGATGTTTCAAGAGAGAGTGACTTATGCATCTCAATCAATTCTATCCATCGGCATGAGAATGCATGAGATGATAATTTCCACCATCATGAACTCCCTCTAAAGTGTAGTAGATTCCACTTTTCCATCCCTTATTCACTCATCCCTTTCATATTTTAAAGGGTAGGGTTGGGGCATCATCCAAAGGTTCCAAATTTGTCCATGTCCCCTTTTCAATTTGTCATAAAATAGCAAGTTATTTAATCTTTCCAAGGTCATTTCATGTTCTTTTGGGCTAAGGGTCCCATTCATTAGACCCATTCTATAGCAAGAGAAATAATTGCACCCTTGTAAGTAATAAAAGAACATAACCAATTGATTAGTTGAATGGTATAGTCTCCAAAATGCAACACTTGATCATGATCATTCAGATTAGCCACGACCAAAATCAATTATATTGTAAAACTTGATGCATGTTGTTTAGTTCTAGATTTAGGAAAGATATCATTTCTTGATCACATTTCCATAGGTCAGGTCTCCTACCATCATACATAAAGGGAACTTTATTGATTATTGTGATTCAAATAAGTTGCTCAGATTGGGTCCAACACCCTTAGAACATGTTTTTCCAAGTAACATTAACTCAATTTGAAAATCAAAAACATATCCATATGAGTTTATTTTTACTATAGTTGAGTTATTATTGGAATGTAGGACATATTTTTTTATCGAAACGAAATCCTAGAAGGGAATGATCATTGCAGTTGTGATAAATCTGAGATACTACTAAAAATTGTGATAAGTTCACGAAGACTCTGATTATAGTTGTGATAAATCCTATCCAATCCAAATATTGTGTCAAACACGGGGTCATAGTATGCCAATGCATATCAAGGGTTTTTTTCGAAGAGGTTGTTTTGTGTGATGGTTTTGTCAGGGTCTCAAAGAGGGATGCAAGAAGGTTCTCCTTCCTCTAGGCCAATTTCTTCCTTCTTCCATACAACATATTTTTCTAGTAGCTTGATTGTCTTATAGACATCCTTGAAATGACCATTTTGAAAATAAAAGTGTCATCCTTTTTTCAATTCTATGGTGTTGTTGGGAAAAATACCCTACGGACTAGCAAACTAGGGTCAGACTTGCATGCAGATTTTGACCGTAAAGAAATTACTTTTTATCCTACCACCCAAAACTTAAACCCTTCTTTCGCGATACATGCATGGAAAGAAACTACTAAACTTATTACTGATGTTTGGTGTAGATCCTCCGTTGCGCTTTGCCCGCTTTCTTGCACTGCTCCTTCCAATGATAACCTGCAATTAAGACAAACAACTATGCATGCATGCTACTTTTCTACTTGAGGGTTAGAAATTAAGCATAAATTAAACAAACCATAGATAACTCATGCATTGGGATGGGAAAAGTATTCTTTTATTATTTGAACAATGAATCAACTTACAATCAAAGTCGAGACCGGCCACCACTCCTTGATCCTGATCCTGGGCTCCTCCTCTTCTTTCCTCCAACTGCTTTGCGTTAATTCTCCTTAGGCTTGAGGAAAGGCTAAAGAGTTTCTTCGCTATATTTTTTCCTCCTCCAAATGGTACCCCTACCCCTTCTTTTATAGGCTAGAAGGAGCTAGGGTTTTGGACGAACTCTCGTCCATGCATGGCTGGGAGTTTCAGTTAACTGACCCATAGCTTTTTGTCCCGTCGACAAATTTCCTATTTTTGTGTTTTGTTAGGTACACGCGGGCTGTAGTGCGCCTGCCAGTGTGTACACATGCGCAACAATGGGTTAGGGCACGTGGGACTTGACCCAAGAGGATTTCCAAAGAGGTTGTTCAGCAGATGTTTTGGCAATGAAGGGATATGAGTTGGCCTGATGCCAGGTAAGCATGTGTGATGCAATTTAGGGTTATAACATATGGACTTTGGTAGAATAATTGTGTTGAAATAAACCAAGAAATCTTTATTATTAGTCATGTTTCACATCGCAAATATCGAAGTCTCTATAAATCAAGTAACCTCATTGCATTGATGTGTCCATGGCCTTCCTATTGGTCTTTTTGAATCCCTCTCTGGTTGAAATCATGTTGTGAGGGGAGGTTTGTCTCCCCCACATTCATCATCTTTAATAAGAATCAGGTTGGTGTGATTCATATTTGTGTAGACAATTTTACAAAAAGTTGAGAATTGCATTAGGAAAGAAACATAGTGTTCTTTGGATTATGTCAAAGATGAATGAACAAAGATAATGAACATTAAGATTATACAAATGTTTCCAGGATGTGTTATTATGGTATCCTGACCATTGACATGTGTGGTCATAATGTTGACTCTCGCTTAATATTACAAGTGTAAGTGAGAAATCACCATTAAGTAAATCAAGGTTTTGTCAACATGTAAGATAGTGAGTTGATTAGTGCATCAATTTTTTACCCATCATACTACCCACTACCACCTTCTTGAAAAGTCGTTTCATAACAAATTCTCAGTAATTAGAATAATGGAAGTGAAAAGGCACACTTACAATCATTTTATCTTGCATTAATCATGGATTTGACACAAGAAAAAATCATGATGAATGGTTTACAATCGTGATAAAATATTTCCTACATGACTATGCCTATAATTTTTTTCTATGGAGTTCACAAAACAATTTCTAATGGATTGATTTCCTCCACAACGAAGGGTTTGGTGAGTTCTGATGGAATTCCCTCCAAATGTTGGATTCATCTGATACCTATCTTGAATAATCCCATGGGCCTGTTGTGTATGCCAATTGTCATAACCACTTGGCGTATACAATAGGCCCTATTGGCATACATAGTAGGCCCCTGGGCCTACTGTGAGATGACATTTCACAATATTTTATAAACTTGATCTAGTTACCACTAGTCACCTATAGATAATATAATGTTGTGCATAACACTTATGTGACCAACATTATTATTTATTTACTATATTGGTTTGCATATCGATAACCTAATATTTTACATCATATCCAAGATGGCATATTACAACAGTACATGAAATCTAAGCCCATCCCCAAAAATATTGATGATCTTGTAAAATTTGTTGTGGAAGACACTTGGTAAGAAATGGTCATTGATTTTGAAAAAAATAGTATTGATCTTCTTGTTCACATGCTTTTAATTGATGCACAGTTGATGCTACTTAGATGTTCTCATATATTATGTTTTAACAAAATGGTAATTCTATAGAAATTTACATTTTTGTTTGCTTCTAAACTAAAATATATGACCAAGAATCCTATAATTTCTTGTGTTGTCAAGACAGTAACGTTGAAATATTTATTCGCCCTGCCAGCTTTAGTATAGCACAAAAATAGATCAAAATAATCTAAATTGTCGTGAGGACTTGACTGGTCTTCTCAGCTTGAGAACAATATTTGTAGTCTGTGAGCAATTTGATATGTGATGTTGTTGCGTTTCAAACACATTTCAGAGCTTCCTAGAATAGTTTAAGTTTATTGATGTGCTGCCTCTATCTTTTTTGGATAGAGTTGCTGAAGAAATATTTATCACACTACACTTGTTTATCCATACCTTTCATAACCCTTGTGGGGAACCCATTTAAAAAATATGCAGCAGTTATTGGTATAGGTTCAATTGCTCATCAATGAAGTAGATGTGGCATATGAGTCTTTTCATTGGTATTCACTAATGACATGTTCGGCCTCTAAAAAGGTGCAAAAAGAGTAGAAATAAGTAGAATGGTGGGATGTTATAAAAATCAACATAGAAGAGACATTTCCACCATAATTGCATTCTTTTAAAACTTGAAAATACACTTGAAAAATGTTGAGATATGCATGCCACCTATATACTCTTCAATTGTCTTTCTTGTTATAGTCCCATTTGAAATTGGAAATTGTCTTATTTATTCATCCTATCATCCATAGTCATAGTCCTACACCTCACAAATTATTGGTGTAGTTGGAATTTAGGAACAAGCATAGGTCCATTGTAGCCCCATGTCAAAAAACTTGAGATGCCAATGTTTTTGCAATGCTTTCTTATGGTTAAATTGTCTTTATGGGTGGGAAAACATTGAGATCAGTACCTCAAGTTTTTTAATACCTTGTGCATAATATATCTAGGGTTGAGATGGAGTACACAAGGTATTCAGGTCAACCTTTTTTTGGTGCTGTAACACCCTTGTTTCCTCCATCTTGTAATTAATCATTAATCATAATCACCATGCTATGACATGGGAACAATGTAAATGCATTATTGTTTGGATAGCCAAACAAATGACTGTGGGGGTGAAGCCTTGAAAGTAATAGCCATGATATCACTAGAGGAAAGAATGTGAAAACTATAAGAAAGGGTTCATTATATCAAATGACCCCAAATTTCCCTTGTTGAGGATAATAAACCTCCTTCGGATCCCAAGGAGAGAAATCAATTAATGAAGAAAGGACTGGTGGTTGAACCATCAACCAACCCCACGAATGAAAGCATGTTCTAGCTGAAGAATGTCAGCCCGAAGTACCACAGGGTCCTACAGACCCAGACTGACTCGATTTTTCCTTCTGACAAAAGGAACAGGATATGAGGGATGTGCGTGAAAGGAACATAAGAGAATAAAGAGAAGAGTGGAGAATGAGAGAATATCTCCAGCTAAGAATGGGTAGAAGGCCACAAGATTGATGTTGAGGAAGCATATGATAAACTGCGTCGAGGTCGTAACAAAGAGAGAAAATCCCTGAGAGTTTGTAGAGAACTGGACCTGAGAAGAAGACCGCGAGCTTGATGTTGAGGAAGCATCTGATAAACCTTGTAGAAGATGTGAACAAAAAAGGATCGATGAGAATCAACATAAATTCCCTAGTGATATCATGGCTTGGCACGGGGGTGGCCAAAGCGCTAAGAATGAATACCTCTGAGCCTATGGTTGGGTGGAAAGGTGAACACCCACAGTCAGTTAGTTAGCTGCAACCTGTAATAGATAAGTATTCTCATATCTTGTGTAATTGAACTGTAACTGTGAATTAAAGTTGGATATCCTATGAATGTTTCCACGATGTGCATGTTGGCTTGATAATTAGACTGTGTCCCTTTATATTTGATTGATTGTGTATGTAAGCAAGTAAGGAACTATATGGTTTGTACACGTAAATGCTCAAACCTTGTAGTGACTCAAGTTTAAGCAGAAGAACTATGAGTTTGACGACCTTGGACATGGTTTCTTGTATGCATGGCGACACTCCCAGTTGTTTCGAGCCTCATGGGAAAAAGGAGTTTGATAAGCTCAGGAGAAAGAGTGCAAAGCATGTGCTAGTGCCTAAGTCCTTCAGAACTAATGAAACTCAGGAAGGATAGCGAGATTCAAGCCTTGAAAGGGGATACCTTTCCATTCAGAAGACGAGCGAATGAGATCCGTTCGGGAGGACCCATATGACCAACACCTAAAGACCTTAAGCTAAGTCTAAGGGAGATAAGACTTCCTAGCTTCGAATCTTCGGAAGTCCAGGACTTCGGAGTATTATCGACCTTACTAGCCCTAAATTGGCCGAAGGTAACCGGGAGATTCAGTTACTGACAAGTTGACCGACAATGGATAGTTTCCCTAGTGGTTAGGTGAACCTATCTTATCATCTAAAACTGGGATCCATCTACCCATCGCGAAGTAGTGTGATCCATTGATCGAGAAGTTTGGGGAATTCCATTAGCCTTTGGATCTACACCGAGACGACTTCGACAAAGTTCCACTTCGGGAGAATGGAGATGCTATAGCATCAAAATCCACGAACGTCGAAGTTACGAAGTAGTGGAGACCATTGATCCAAGGGGTACGTGGACCAACCTTGGTCGTGAGATCGAAGGGCTTGAAGAACGGTCAATATGGAGTGACGTAGTGCAGTGGCGTCAACCAGGGTCACATGGACCCAAGTTTGATGTGCCACGTGTCACTCATATTCATGCGTATCCCATACCTTATAGACCCATTGAAATGTGACATGTGTCCCCCCTAACCCTTACATGTGTCAATATCTGGTACAATCCACTTAGGCAAAGTGATTGGTAGAGTGACCGAAACTCTGGGAGTTCGGGACTTCGGGGATTCAGAGGATTTGGGAGTATTATTGTAAATGGACCAAAAGGCCTAGAGCCCAGAGTCACGTGGAAAGCTTACGAGACTTCAAAAGTTCGGTACTCCGGGTGGTCTCGTGCAGAGATAGCAAAGAGGCATAAAACGCCGAAGTGTTGAAGCACCGAATTGTCGAAGCGCGAATTCCCTCTACCACCAATATTATAGAGGAAGATTAACTTGCAACCCAAAGCTCATATTTGAGCATGGTAGCAGTCATTAGAACGCTACGGGTAAGTATAAGAGGGTGAAGACCTCAGACGAAGGATTTGAGATGTTAAGGAGAGCGAAATTTTGATGCCCCATCCCTAGGAAAGTTACTCAAGGGTCGGGTGTATTACAAGTGCACATAAACACTATAGTCCACATAAACATTAAACAAAGAGTTGAAGCATCCACCCTACTAGGGTTGTAGTATAACACCAAGCCCTTGAACCCAGGGCTATCTTATTGTAGTGGCATATCCCTATGTTGGGATGTTAGTGCACTTGTTTGCTTATTTTCAAATTTATTTTGTGATTTGTAGGTGTATAAAAGTTATATCATGATTCCATATTAAGGGGTAGAAATAAAAAAAGGTATTAAAAATATCTCGAAAAAAATGGATACCTAGGTTATCTAGTAAAAATAGGGGTTTTAAAAATTGTAAATATGTATTGGAAGGGGGTAAGAAAAAAAGATTTTGGGGGGGATTTTCAATATCCAGTGGAATTTCCTGCAGGGGTGTAGACCAATTGGCAAGTGTCGTGTAAATGGAAGTAAATGTAAAAAGGAGGTCTCAAGTTCGATTCTTACCCCAATTTACCCGTGCCCCATGCTTGCGGACTGTGTGGATGCACCTGGAGGTTATAGAGGTAGCAGACGAGAATCAACCCCATGTCACGTGAGTACGAGGACCATGAGTTGTCGATTACGCTAGTCACAAAAAAACAAATCCAGTGAAATTAAGGGTATTCTTTAATATGACACGAACGAATGTGCTATGTCACAAGTTCATTGAGTGAAGCCCCCATGAGCATTACCTATCATCATTGCAACTCATGTTATTGACAACATTTCATATTTAATGATTTCGTTCTTCGGTGCATAGGTATGCCATGGATGAATATAAAGCTTAAGTATGAGATGGAATCATGGAGGATTCATCCATGATGGATAGAGGACATGCTAGCCTTAAAAATCCATTTTTCCTGGGCATAAGTCTTGCCTAAATTAACTTTTCATCTGAAAAATCATGGGATAAGTCGGCGATGGTCAAATGTATTGGATGTGACCGATAATGATCATTTTTTTAAATTTGCATGATATTAATAATAAATAGAAAGGAAACAATGAATATAGCTCCACCTGCTCTAGAATAAGAGATGGAGTCGCTCAACTAATCACAAAATAAATAAATGTTTTTTAATATTCTAGTAAAAATCAAAATATAATTTAACTAATGTAAAACTTTGAAGTGAAGACGGAAATTCATGGTCAACCCATGTTAATAGGTAGTCAACGACAAATCCATTACTATATAGACTACTTGGTGGCAAGTTAATTTTTGAACATGAATTTGTTTCGCCCACTTATTTTTTAAACAATATTGGAGCCTTTCCTTAAGATCTAGGTCTAATAATAAATGAATTGTTTTCCCCCACTTATTTTTTATACAATATGGGAGCCTTTCCTTAATATCTGGTTCTAATAATATATTTGTTACCATCCTGCATGCTCTGTACTTATGTGTTTCATCAATGTTGGTCATTCGATTGAGTCTATCTCTAATACCCCTTAGTATATTGTCATTCGAGAGATCTACATGAAAACATGGTAGCTTCACTCATACTAATTGTTTTGTAGATTCTTATGATCTTGTATCAAAGCAGATTGGCCACTTCTGTATGGATAATAAAGTCGATCCCCAACACCATCAACCCTTCAACACCCTTTATGTGTCCTTTTTAGATTTGAAGAATAACCCCATACATCCCCTTACCAACAAATGGAACTTTAGAGCATGACCCAAAAAAGGGAAACATACTTTTTGGAGCCAATCATTTAAGGTTCAGTTAGCAATATACCTACCATAGAATTTACAGTTAGGGTTTCACTGTTATAATCCATAATTTTCTCTAACATCACGTCTTCCCTAGCCACCAATCTCACCCTACTTCACTTTTGCTTCACACATTGCCTTGCCTTCATTTCCTTACTTTTGCTTGCATTATCCATATTTTTCTATAACCCTCCATCATCACCACTCAGTTCTTCCCATTCCAAGTTTATCCCTATGAAACCCAAGCCTCTCGATTCCAATTGTGTGCTTCTTTCCATGTCCTCCTGGTTCTGGTGGATTTCCTTTGTCTGAACCAAATTTGACTCAATTTCAACACCTGCATACCTATACCCCACTTGGATTTGATAGTCATTAGAGTTTCACTATGAACATCCTCTTTGACCTTACCTCCATACACATCAATGTGTAAATCCACACCAGGTGTTTGGATCCTTGTACCAGAGCCTTTAATGATCTTTACATGACTGATATCTCCATCCTTTGAAAAATTTCAATCCATTTTTTTCCCTGACACTAAAGCCTTCTCCTGCAGGTTTAATGTTGTCATGGTATACATGGTTCATCACTAGGATAATGACCTACTATAGTCACAAGAATCTACCTTCCCTAATATGGGTTTGCAAAGTAATTATCTAACTTCTCCTTGGACTCCATCTACCTCCTTGAAAGTCCACGATAATTTATTCTTACATCATAACTCATGTTTATTATTGAAATGATGTAGATATATTACTAGATTCCCTCATTGTTGAATGGGTCTAGCACATTATGATATATTCTTACATAATAGTACATGTTTATGGAGTAGGTTCACAAGTGAACATATGTTTATGGAGTAAGCTAACAATTGGACATATGTTTATGTCTAGTAAGCTAATAAGTGAACATATGTTTATGTAATTTCTAAAAAAAGGTTGTCGAATACCACTCTTGAAATTTAACAAAAAATCACGACATTCCAAAAATTATATTGTTTTTCATTTTATCTTCATATAAATTAATATACTAGCATTCACAAAAAAAAATATAAATTGTCATTTAAAAAAAATATTATTGGTTATTTTTTAAGGTTCAAAGTAATAGAATCAAGCAATTAAAAACATGTTTTCAGTATAAATACAAATGCATCACAAAAAAATTATAAATTGTCATTTAAAAAAATATTATTGATTATTTTCTAAAGTTCGAAGTAATAAAATCAAGCAATTAAAAACATGTTTTCAATATAAATACAAATGCAAAATAAAAGAAAGTACATTACAAAAGCAAAACTACTATTTCAATTTAAAAAACAAATTTGAATCACTAAAAATATCAAAAACATAAATACCATCAATAACATAGAAACTTTTACTTAAGTGTACTACATTTTATTACTATTCTTATTATTTTTTTGAAAAAAATACCATCATTTCCATTTAAGAGGAAATGAATTGAAATGTAATGTTAATAGTTTCAAAATCTTCAAAACAATAGTCTCATTTGGTTTAAATATCTTTAAAACATTAATCTCTTTTGGTTCTTATTCTTTGTTTTGTTATGTTAGATGGTTGATATTATTAAGTTAGTTTCATTTGGTTTAAATATCTTCAAAACAATAGTCTATTTTGGTTCTTGTTCTTATTCTTTGTTTTGTTATATGGTTGATATTATTAAGTTTGTTAATGTTTTTTTTTAATGTTTTTTTTTTGTTTGTTAGAAATGTTTGTCACTTGCAGGGTTAATATTTCAATCGTTGGTTAAGAAACCAAAATTCAGGGGCATTTAAGCCGTTAAAATCATTTGGGGATCGCACTCAGTGTAGGTCGCACCAACCCTTAACATGGATGGATTTTTGGGTGTCTCCTCCTAACTAAACACATCGTAAGGGTATTGAACTCGTGTCGCCTAACAATTTAAACCCACATCTTAACCGATTGAGCTAGCCAGAATTGACTTTTTTGGATGTATTAACTACATATCCAACAAATCATTTATTTGACACAAAAGAAAGGAATCAAATAATGATCATGAGAATGTTTAATATTCAAGAAAGCAATGTTCTACTCAATAAAAAATAATAACTTTTGGTTTATTCAATTTTCTTCCACAGATTTCACATTACATTATCTCAAAAGTATTATAAATATTAAGTGGTTAATAAATTTGGTTTAGGAATACAATTTGATGTAGTCTAAACATTCTACGTTTTTATCTTTTTCCTACGGGTTTTGTCCAAAATTTAGTCAGAAATTTATAAAATTGTTGAGGCTACATATTGCAGGTGACCTCGAGTTTTTGAAGGTGCTGAATTTGGATTTGACATTGTTTAATTTAAAAATAAGAAAATTGTGTAAAGTTATGATATTTACAATTTAAAAAAAAAAATCATTTTTTCTTTTAAGATAGAAATATGTTACCTTCTATTAACTGAAATTGAACTAGTACATAGCCATTGTCTTGATGCCAGAGCTGACAACTAAGGAAACCAGCTCCAACACTAGAACTTGAGTTTAAAAAAGAGTTTTCCTAAATGGCCTGTTATCCCCGATATCTAGGGATAACTAGGAGATCATGTCTTGAGGCCAACATGGTCCTAGACATGGAGTACCGAGAGCGGGATTGACTTGAGCATGGCCCTGGAGGGCCCATCTTTCTTCTTCTCTGCCAGACTTGTCCTGTCAGCAGTAGCAGCTTCCATCACCACCGGCCTGGGCCTGCATCGGAGAGG
>ML778797.1:1457962-1471795 GCA_009831015.1 Picea engelmannii | reverse complement strand
TCCTTAGGTTTAAGTCTTTCCAAGCCTTTAGCCTCTCTCTTTGACTCCATTAACCCAAGGCACTAGTCTAACAATTGCAACGTTGAGTCCTTTGTCCTCAAAATAATCTTTCAAACTCTCTTGAATTGAAACCCTAACTAACCCTAGCGTCATATTAACCCTAACTAGTTCATGACGTCTTGCCTCTATTTAAACTTTGGCTGATTTAAAAGTTGCGGCTGAGTCATCTATTGATAGACATACAAGTGTTGAGCAATTTCATTGCCTTAAAAAAAAGCAAAACATTCACTTTATTGTCTAGCTAACCTAACCCTAACTAGCTAGTGACGTCACACTTATTTTTTGATCTCTTGTTTGGTATAAGACATTGTGATTTTGTCATCTAGTATTTGGCATTGAGGTATAGATTATTTTCATTGGCTTAGTGTGCAAAACGTTCACTTCCTTGCCTTTTAAACTAACTTAGAAGTAGGGCTGACGTCACCCTTAGATGGTATAGTGACGCAGCAACAATATCTATGTATGAGAACATTTATTGCATTGTGATTACATAAAGATTGATTTTATACATTGAATGCTATTATCATTTTGTATTTATTGAAGAAGTGATATTATAAAACATAAGCTTTAATTGCAATCATTGACTTCGTCAATAATTACATTTATTATTGCTCATATGTATCAAAGATAGTCATTAATATTTTGAAGTACTAACCACTGTATGCACATTTTAGTTTCATTTGCCTTGTCTCGCAAACAGGTGCCCTTTTTCAGTGGAATATCTTCTCTTTGACTATCCATTTGGCAGTAATCTGTGAAGGGAAAGCTTACCTTAACCTTTGAGCCTTAAACCCTTGATCCTTTTCCTTCAGAACCCCAGATTACTAGGGACGTCTCCCTTGGGATTAGCCACCCTGAATAGAAAGAGCTCCCCATCGAGGTGACAGTGGGTGGGGAAGCTCCTGTTACGCCAGTTTGAGTCTTATCTCCAAGCTTTTAAACCTGTCCTACAAACTGTGCAATAACATGGCCAAAATTGAAATGTTGAAAAAAAGTATATTTTCTATCAAATTTAAACAAAAAAACTAGAAACTAAGACAAAAGAGAAATCATGGAACATAGTTGGAAGACCATCATTCTTCAGGTGCACTCTCGCTACCATGGTGTTGGGGAGGAGCCGACCACTCTGGGACAATTACTCTCTAGACAGGTAAACCATGAGACATCGGCCTGAGATGCAAACTAGATAACCTGTCAAAGAGTTCCCCAATTTTAATTTCCATCTGCTCCCAATGATATTTCTGCTCATCCATATCCTTGCAGAGGTCAAAGATAAAATGCAACTGATATTCTGAAAAGTGGGTGAGTCGTTCTTCCATTCACTGCATAGAAGTATGTTTGTGTTGCTGCAGAATGTTGTCATGCTCATTTCCCCTATGCTCCTCAGAGTTAGGAGTGTTTTCCTACTCATTCCCATCGAGAGGCCTTCTAGGAGCCTTCTCATTGATTGGAGGAAACTCTTCCTCTACAATTGCATGACCCCATAATTCCTCCTCAAGACGAGAACCAGAAGAACTACCCTCATCCTCTTGATACTCCATATAATGTTGAATTGATTCAGAGCTACCAAAAGAAGGTGATGAGTAGCGACGTTGATTATAAGGACTACGAGCGGTGCCACTTCCATGATGTGACTTGGCTCTCTCATGAGATATGTTGCATGGAAGGGGTGGGCTTAGAATTTCTCAAAATTTCTCTTCACTCATAAATAAAATAAATTTATTAACAATTAAATAAAATAAATTTTCTTTCATTTAAACTTTGTAAAATAAAATTTCTTTTAAGTATTATACACACTTCGTTCTGTAAAATAAAATAAAAATAAAAATTATAAAAACAAAGCAATAACCACTAAAAATATATATTTAAAATTATGTGAAATTGCCATGATAACTTCTACATTGCAACACTTAGCTTAACCACCTTAACACCAAAATAACAAGGCTGCATAGCAACGTTGCCTACCGTCGTTGCGGCTCATGTTACTCACAGCATTGCATACTTAATGAGCTCGTTCCTCGGTGCATAGGTCTACCATGGACGGCCTTAAAACATAATATGGAATCATGGAGGAGTCGTCCGTGCTCAACAAAGGACAAGCTAGACTTAAAAATCAAGTTTGTCTGCGCACTCGCTTAAATTAAAAATTCATTTGAAATATATCGAGAAAGTCGACGCTGGTTCAATGTTTCGGATGTGATCGACAATGAGAAAACATTTAAAATTGTATGATATTAATAACAAGAGCAATCGTTGCAAAGTAGCGAGTCATTGTCTTAGAATATGCTTGTGTTTTGTCTAATTAGAATTAATTAGAATTGAAAACATTTAAAATTGTATGATATTAATAACAAGAGCAATAGCTGCAAAGTAATGAGTCTTTATTTTATAATATACTTGTGTTTTTTCTAATTGATAAATACAATCAATTAGAATTGGTAAGGTTGGAAAATCAATAACCCTTTTAATAAAAGAATTAATTTTCATGTTTATATATTGTAACCAAATTACATTTACATAAAAAAAAAAGGGGGTTTGTAGAAGATTATATAAACCCATTTAAATTTTTATCACAATGAACAAAAAAAATTGATATAATGACAAATATGTGAAACCTTCTTTTGTGTGTCTTAATGATAATGAGAAGAATTAAATAACAATGCAAATATTTACATAGACGAAGAATAAATGTTATAAAGGTAAATGCACCATTTAAAGGTAAATGCATGTAATAAATTTATATATTATAAATCCATATTCAAGTGCACTAGTGTACATTAATTCTACCATGCACCATTTAAAGGTAAATGTATGTAACAAATATCTTAGCAAGTTTTAGTTTCACAAGTTTTAGCTTAGCATGTTCAAGTGTAACGATATTAAACTAGCATATTTCTTAAAAAGGTTAATGAGATTGTTGAAGTAAATCAAGAAAGGTTTTTATAGTAATGTTGTCAATGAGAACCATAAAAATATTGCAATTAGAATTATCTTATTTAGAAGTGGTAGTCTATTTTGATTGACATGTGCCTAACAACAACAACAATAATAATAATAATAACATGAATCTCTAACATAAAGTAATGAATTTTTTTTAATTTATAGGTTATTTTGGTTATAATAAATAAACATGTAACAAAGGAACAATACAAAGACTTTACATTTATCATCATCCTATACCAATCAAATTTATGCAACACATAAACAACAATATACCGACTTATCTTGACAATTATGAAATTTCAATAAGAAGTTAAAATAACATTACCTGAGGCAGAAATGGACGGATCAAGGGATGACAATGAGCCACAAAATCTAGCAGGTATAGACAAAGATTTGAAAAACTCCATAGACAACACTCATTTTCCCCTTCAACACCATTTATAAGAGACATGGGACACCATGCAAAGAGGACAGGGTGAGTTGAAATAGGCCTTGGAAAGAATGACAGTCAACCAGGAGAATATTGCACTTCTCCTCATGTAGATGAATCATGGTAGAGATGGTCCTAATAACAATGGGAACAAGGAGTCTAGTGGATGTTAAGGTTTAAGCTATTATTAGGTTTCTTTTCAAATTACTAGATAACCATAGCATAGATAGGATCACTGAGAAATACATAATCACAAGAGACACATCATTTATCCTGGGAAACCCTCATGGGGGAGAAAACCCAACAACAACTTCCTTAATATAGATAACCAATACAATGCCAAGAGATAAATCAAACAAATACAAAAATTCCTCTCCTAAGAATGTGCCTCTCTCTCTCTTCCTTCTTCTCCAACTACATCTCTAAACTTGTGCTCTTATGAACAAGTGAGTGTGTGTCCAAATGAGGTGCTAGCCTCTTTATTTATACAATCTAGCAGACATTGGAGTGAGGTGTCTTTTCACTGGCAAGGCTGACTTCTCAATCTGGGTGGTTATAACCACTTTAATATATTTTGGGGCCGACTTCTCATTTAGCCTATTACAATTAGGGTTTGACCAATCCGCAAAAGGGGATTTGGTCATTTACAATACCCGACATGATCAATCCGCAAAAGGGGATTGATATAATGAATAATACATCAATATTGAATATAGTACTTTTTGCAGTTACAATAATTCAACACTCCCCCTTAACAAGAAGGGTATTCTACAACAACATCAAGCGAGAGAGAGGACAACACCATCAACAACATCGTGGAACACTGACTAGCATATCTATAAATCATCAGAAGTTTTTCTCATCATCAATATCATCATTCTCAACAGATAGCTGGAATGGTATTATCATCTGCATCAACATGGATTAGTATAAAAACTGATACATCATCATCACAGCATGAGGCTGGTCACATCCTCACAACATGAGGCTAGTCACATCATCACAGCACAAGGTTGGTACATCATCACAGCACGAGGTTGGCACATCATCACAGCACGAGGTTGGCACATCATCACAGCACAAGGTTGGCACATCATCACAACACGAGGCTGGCATATCATCGCAGCACGAGGATGGCACATCATCACAACAATTAAGCTGACACATCATCGCAACAATTAAGTTGGCACATAATCACAACAATTAAGTTGGCACATAATCACAACAATTAAGCTGGCACATCATCACAAAAATTAAGCTGGCACATCATCACAACAATTAAGCTGGCACATCAACACAACAATTAAGTTGGAACATCAACACAACAATTAAGCTAGAACATCAACACAACAATTAGGCTGGAACATCAACACAACAATTAAGTTGGAACATCAACACAACAATTAAGCTGGAACATCAACACAACAATTAAGATGGAATCACAGCACTAGGCTTGAAACACAACACTACTCCCCCTTTCAATGGACTATAACAAGCTTATCTCAAAAGTGCTCAAACTTTACATGATATAGAGGCTTGGTCAACACATCAGCAACCTGTTCATCTGTGCTAACATATTGGAGCTTTATGGCTCCTCTTTGCACCATGTCATAGATGTAGTGATATCGGATCTCTATGTGTTTTGACTTGTCATGAAATACATGATTCTCTGTCATCTTTATGTAGCTCTGGTTATCACATAGGATCATGGTTGCTTCCATCTGTAGGTTGAATAGACCTGTCAACAACTTTTGAAGCCATATGGCTTCACAACTGGTAGAACATGTAACAATGTATTATGCTTACACTGTGCTGAGAGTAATGCTTGATTGCTTCCTACTCTGCCATGAGATCATGGCTGACCCCAAACTAAAACAACATCCTGAAGTGCTCTTGTTGTAAGAGAAACTTCTAGCCCAATCTAAATCAGTGTACCCACTCAGTGTGAAATCATGATCTCCATAATAACTGATACCATAATCTAATGTACCCTTAAGGTACCTCATCACATGTTTTGCAACTAGGTGAACATGTCTGGGTTCTACCAGAAACTGACTCAAAGTGTTCACAGCAAAACAAATATATGGTTTGGTGTTTGTCAAATATATCATCGATCCAATGATCTATCTATATACCGTGGAATCAATCAATTCTGACTAAGTGTCGACCAGAAGCTTCAACTTTGCTTCCATGGGTGTATTCATGGACTTTCACTCCAACATATCAAATCTCTTCAGGATTTCAACTGCATACTTCCCATGGTTAAGGAATATTCTCTCTGGGCTCTTCCATATCTCAAGACCTAAGAAATAATGCATTAAGCCAAGGTATTTCATCTCAAATTATGCAACAAGCTTCTTCTTACATTCAGTGATGAGATTTTCTTCTCCAGTTAAGAATAATTCATCCACATACAACAAAAATATAACAGGCTCATCATTCATAACCTTGAAGTAAAGGTTAGAATCTACTTTACTCTTGGTAAATCCCAAGCTCGTTAGAAAACTGTCTATCCTTCCATACCAAGCTCTAGGAGCTTGCTTCGATCCATACATAGCCTTCTTCAACTTGCATACATGATTCTTTCTATCTTCAACTTCAAATCCTTGAGGTTGTTCAATATACACTTCTTCTTCAATGAAACCATTTAGGAAATATGTCTTTACGTCCATCTGGTGTAACTTCCACTTCATTTTAGTTGCAAGGGCTATGATGGTTCTGATCGAGGTGTATCTGGCTACAGTAGAAAATGTCTCTTCATAGTCAATGCCTTCCTTTTGAGAAAATCCATGAGCGACAAACCTTGCTTTGTACTTCTCAATACTTCCATCAACAACATGTTTTATTTTGAAAATCCATTTGGAAGATACCACATCCTTGCTCTTTGGTTTGGGAACTATTTCCCATACATCGTTCTTTATAATGGATTGGTATTCTTCTGTCATGGCATCTGCCCATTATTTCTTCTGAATGGATTATTCAAACAAGGTAGGCTCCTTCTCTAAGAGATCACACATCAAAGCCATATAACTATAGAATGGCTTAGGTATCTTCACTTGTCTCGTTGTTCCTTTGGGAACACCATACTTATCTCCATCTTGAATAATCTCCCTAGCCCAAGCATGATTTCTCTTATAGGATATCGTCATCTGAGGATGTTCTTGAAATTCTACTATGTCAGGATCTTCTAGAATTTCCTCATCAGGGGAAGTTATGACTTCCCTCACTGGTTCTGTAACTCTGGGAACTACAGTTTCCTCTTCATAATCTTCTTCAAGCTGTCATATTTTTCATTTCTTGAGTGTTGCATATTCATCAAAGGTCACATCCCTACTGATCTCAATATGATGGTGACCTGGTATATACACTCTGAAGGCCTTGGATACCTCACAATATCCAACAAATATTCCCTTCTTTCCTAAAGGGTCCAACTTGTTTCTCTTCTCTTTTGGAATATGTACAAATACTAGGCAGCCAAATATTTTGAGATGGCTTACTTCTGGCTTCTTTCCGGACAACATCTCTTATGGGGTCTTGAACCCAAGTGCACTATGGGACAATCACTTTTGTACATATATTGTTGTTTTTGTTGCTTATGCCCATAAGCACATTGGAATATCTTGATCATGGATCATGGTTTTCACTGCTTCCATTATCGTTCTGTTCTTTCTTTCTGCTACACCATTTTGTTGAGGATTGTAGGGAGTGGTGAGCTCCCTCTTGATCCCAACATCTTTGCAATAGTTTTAAAACTATTTTGAGGTGTATTTTCCTCCATTATCTGACCTAAGTTTCTTGATCTTTCTTTCAGAAAGATTCTCTATCAAGGCTTTGAATTCCTTGAATTTACTGAACACTTCATCTTTTGATTTAAAAAAGTAAACCTAGGTTTTACAAGAATAATCATCAATAAAAGATACATAGTATACATACACACTGATGGAGGATGATGGCATTGGGCCACACACCTCTGAGTGAATGAGTTCTAAGACTCCTTCTGCTTTACTATCTCTCTTCGGAAAAGGGTTCTTGATGTTCTTCCCTTGTGCACATCCATTGCACACACCTTCGTGATAAAACTTGAGTTCTAGTAGACCTGTGAATGCCTTACATACATACGGTAATGCCTTGTAGTTGATGTGTGCTAATATTCTATGCCAAAGTTCACATGGATTCTCAATGGCATGGGTCATGGCAGCTTCTGAGTGACCCTTTAGCTTATACAAGCCACCTTCTTATTTTCCAATGACGATTGCTTCTTTCATGGTTTTTCCTTTAGCCCACATAAGAACTTCTCCATCTATAAAGGCAATTCTGAAGCCTTTATTTTCTAAATCTGATATGGAGAGTAGGTTCTTTGTCAAACCTGGTACATAGAGTATGCCCTTCATCTTCATTGGAGTCCCTGAATTGATCTTGTATTTTGATTCTCCCACTCCCTTGATAGGGTATTGATAATCATCTCCAAGTGTAAATTTTTGAGAAAATTTATTTTCTGTAAGGCAAGAGAGAATATCTATTTGACCTATCATGTGCTTGGAAGCACCACTATCAATGAGCCAAGTGTCCTCTCCAGGTGATACTGATCCTGAGAAGGCTGAGATTAAGACATAGTCTTCAATTCATTCTCTTATCATATTTGCGGGTGGCTCTTCATATTCAACTGCATGGGAATGGTGCCTCTTCTTTTTCCTTTTGTATTCTTCTTGTCTAGCTGGAAAATGTCTCACAATATGTCCCATCTTGTCACAATGGTAGCATTGGTAAGATGAGAATTCTCTTTCTTTTCTTTATCCTTTATTCTGGAATCTCTTAGGTTGAGATTCTTTATGTATGAATTTGTTTTGGGGGTGAGACTCTTTATGAGTTTCTTTCTAGAAGTAAGACTTCTTTCTTCCTCCTTTAGTGTGAGTATCTAGGGCTTGATATTCATCTCTTGATAGTAATACTTCTTGGTTAGATACTCTTGATTCTTCTTGAATACATTCTTCCCAAAGACTATCAAATTTTAGTTTCTCCTTTCTAGCACAAATAGTTTGGATGAATGCATACCAAGGTCTTGTGAGACCATTAAGGGTTGTCATTATGAGTTCATCTTCGTCTATAGTATCTCCAATAGCTTCTAGTTGTTCTTTGAATTGAGATATTCTGGAGAAATATTCCTGGATCGCTTCTCCTTTCTGCATCCTTGTATGCTTGAGTTGAGTTCTTAGATTCATCTTCTGATTTATGTTCTTTCCTTCATATAATCTGGTTAGGGAATCAAACATTTCTTTTGGAGTCTTCTTTTAAAACACTTGAGGGATCAAGTGATCTTTGACAGAATCTACAATGATTCTTTTATCCCTGATCATGTCCTTTTGGTGCTTTGCTTTATCTGCAACATCATCGGGTTATGGAATTTCTTCTTTGATAAATATTGTTAGGTCATTCTCTTCAAGAATGAGTCCAATCCTATACTTCTAGGCACGGGATTTTTCCACACCTTATAGCTTGTCAACAAGCTTAGTGCTTGCACACATCTTTTACCTAGAGCTAGGAAAATGACCAAATAATGAAAATGATCAAAATTGAATTCTGAACTTACCAGGAGGTGCGCTTGGCTGAGGCGAGTAGCCTGGTATGGTTAGATTTCATAAAATCCAACTTTTATCCCTTCAAATTTGATCAACGAATTTCTGGAATGGTGCTTCTGGTTTTTTGGTACTTCTGGTACTCTGGTACTTCTGGTACTTTGGTACTTTCGATACTTCTGGTACTCTGGTTTTTTGGTACTTCTGGTACTTTGTGAAAACTAGGGTTTCACTTTCCGAGAGATATATCCACTGAAAGTTGCGTTGAGGATGCCAAAGTGATCCTTGAGGAAGGGCACACTTTTCTAGATGGTTTTGGGGATGAAATTCTTCTTCAATAAAAATCCCTAATTTACATGTATGACAACCATGACGTTTTTCTCTTTTTCTTGTGAAATATGCTCTTTTCATCTTAGCTTTGATACCATGTTAAGGTTTAAGCCATTATTAGGTTTATTTTCAAATTACTAGATAACCATAACATAGATAGGATCACTGAGAAATACACAATCACAAGACACACATCATTTATCCTAGGAAACCCTCGTGGGGGAGAAAACCCAACAAAAGCTTCCTTAATATAGATATCCAATACAATGCCAAGAGATAACTCAAACAAATACAGAAATTCCTTTCCCAAGAATGTGCCTCTCTCTCTCTCTTCCTTCTTCTCCAACTGCAGCTCCAAACTTGCTCTCTGATGAACAAGTGAGTGTGTGTCCAAATGAGGTGCTAGCCTCTTTATTTATACAATCTGGAAACCGTTGGAGTGAGGTGTATTTTCATTGGTAGGGCCGACTTCTCAATCTGGGTGGTTATAACCACTTTAATATATTATGGGGTCAACTTCTCATTTAGCCTATTGCAATTAGAATTTGACCAATCCACAAAAGGGGATTTGGTCATTTACAATACCTGACATGATCAATTAGCAAAAGGGGATTGGTTTAATGAATAATACATCAATAATGAATAGAATATTCTTTGCAGTTTCAATAATTCAACAGTGGATCCCAAGGGGGACCTAGACATCACACTAATATTGATCATTAGTTACACACTGAGGGACATAGCTTATTTGGAGGAGGTCCTTCTAGGGGAGCAACCAATAGTAGATATACACGTAGACCCTATATTCCCACTTTCCTTGAAACTCACCAACAGGATAATTACTTTCCGAAAGTAGAAGATAATTTTGAGGAGTATGTAAGAGAGTATGCAACATTGAGTGCATGCTTCAGGAGGCAGGTAACTTTTGATCATTATTGTGGCATCAAATATATGGGTAGACCAATGGGCTATCACCGAGGCAATAATGAGTTAGAGTGCAGGGCAGGGAAGATGGATATTCTTACATTTGATGGATCAACTAGGACTAATGCACAGGCTTGGGTGCAGAAGATGGATGCCTATTTGCATCTTAACCCCATGAGGGAATTGGATGCTATTAAATTTTCCACTATTTATCGAGAGGGAAAGGCCCATGACTGGTGGTACCATGGTATGAATACCTTGGGGCATAATCACATCACATCTTACCCAGAGTTCACACAAAGACTTATTGAAAGGTTTGATCAGGGGGACCCTGAGCTACATTTTAGAGAGCTCACTCAACTCAGGAAAACAAGATCACCAGAGTATTTTATAGAGGATTTTCATAGGGTGGCCATAATGGTACTAGATATGTCACAAGCTAGATTGTTGATTTTCTTCTCTAAGGTTTTGATGCATCCCCTTCATGGTTGGGTTAAGGATTTTAATCCCCACAACTTACATGAATCCATATGGAGGATCAGCAACAAAAACCAAATTCACTCCAAGGCCACCATTAAACCAAGGGGTAAAGGATCAAAGAGGAGTGGATAAATGAAAGGAAAGGATGGATGAGGCTACTAGAATATAGTTGAGAAGGAAGAAACTATGTTTCACATGTAAGGAACCTTGGGAACTAGGGCATAAATACATGGGAAAGGGAAAGGTTCACTATATTGAGGTGATATCTAATGATGAGGAGGTAGGCCATATTCAGAATATTGAGGACAATCAACCCAGGATAGACAATGCATGGGGTGAAGGAGGAGAGGAAGCAAATCTCGGCCTAGCAGGAGATAAGAAGATCACTATTGCATCCATTAATGGAGTCCCTAAATATAGTAACTTCAGGATGAGAGGAGTACTCCAAAGACAAAGGGTTTTGTGCTTATAGATGGGGGAGCTTCACATTAATTCATTGATTCGACATTGGTGAAAATAAGGCAGATACCTAGAGTTGCATTTGAGGGGTTTCGTGTGGAGGTAGCAAGTGGTAACACTATGCCATGTGACATGTACAGTCCAGGATTGAAACTCACCTTGGGGAGGCATGGATTAGCACAATAATTCTATGTGATGGACCTACCAGACACCAATGTTATATTGGAAGTCCAATGGTTTAGTGCATTGGGGCCTATCACTACCAATTACAAGACCATGGAAATGTCATTCAATGGGGAGAATGGAAAAAGGGTGATTTTTAAGGGAATGTCAGGGAATGCACCAAGAGTGGTTACAACCAAGTGCATGGAAGCCATTTTTAGGAGGGAAGACATGGTTTATGTAGCATAATGCCTAATATCAGTTTAGTTGGAAAATGAGGGGCATCCACAATACTCCCATGACATACAAAAATAATTGATAATCACAACAAATTTTTTGAGCCTATTCCACCAGGGAAACCACCAGATATAGGATTTGAGCATATCATGGAGTTGGAGGAGGGCGCAAAACCTGTCATCATCACCCCATATAAAAATCCTAAGAAATACAAGGATGAAATTTAAAAATACATCAAAGAGCTATTGGACATGGGCCATATTAGGGAAGAGGAATATCCAGGAGTACTTGATCAAATGGAAGGATTTTCCCATAGAGGATGCTACTTGGGAGAATGAACAGGTTCTACAGAAAGAAGGATCAAAGTTGCTTATGGGAAAGCAATTTCCAGTAGGGGAGACTGTAATCTCCCCCTCCTCTTGATAGAGGTTTCATGGAGACTTAGTAGTCTAGATGTCCCCACCAAACTATAGTCTCATGGTAAAATGGGTACTAGGAGGCACCAAAGTATTCACTTGAAGAATAATGTTATATTATTAAAGTGACTTTGGGAAAAGAAGAAATTAAGTGAAAAATTAATATGAGGAAAAGTGAAGAAAAGAACCTTAGAGGTTAATCAAACAACTTAAGTGGAAATTAGACCCAGGGGTATAAAAGAAAAAGGAGGGTGCCTCACTCCTCATTCTGGTCATTTTTGCTTTTGCATCTTGAGCTCTTGAGCTAAGACGTTTTGAGGGTTTTGGGAGAAAAAACCCTAGAGATCAACAAGGGAGTGAAAGATTCTCCTGTTCTTTATCCAAGCTTGGCCAAGGAGGTGAAATATCCCTAACTCACTATTATACTCAGTTACAGGTTGTTTTATACAGTGAAGAAGTGAGGTGATGCGCAATTCATGAGTTTTCCAGCAAGAGGGTGCATTGCTTGAGGAGTTGGAGTTTGATTTGAAGTGAAGAAAGGAGATTTGAGGCAAATCTTCATTTGGTGTGCTTGGTAAGGACCATAGTGCCTTTTATAGCCCATCCTTGGAGGGATTTATTAGTCCATTGATTTATTGGGAGTGGCACCAATTCTACTGAAGGAGGGCACATTGTCTAGAGTGGATCTAGACTATTGGAGGGTAAAAGCCCTTTCTACAACAAGGGAGACTTACCAAAGGTGAATGCCTAGCCCAGAGCTACTATTCTACAGGGTTTTGATGTAGTTTGGGGCCTAGAAGATAGGAGGAGAAAATATCAAGGAGCATACAGCCAGAAAAGTGCGCAACTCAACTAGTTTGGGGAGATCCACCTTTAGAAGGGAAAGAAATTGATCTTGTACTTATCCACTCACATATATTGGGCGTTTGGAAGCTTGTTTCTTCATTTTTTGATATTCTTGGGACCTATCTTCATTCCAGCTTCTATATTCCTTCTATGTTGTTCCAGATATGCAGATCTATTTTATGAAGATATTCTTAATAGCTAAATAAAGGTTAGATATGAAGTTATTGGTTCTTCTCTGGTGTTTTATGTATGTATCTTGATATTTCCTTGTATTGTTGTGCTATGTTCATTATCTATATGTTGTAAACTCCATGAAAACACCTTCAGTGCAATATTGATGAGGAAACCTGCATAACATATTCAAACACTTAAACAGAAAAGGTCAAAACAAAGCACCAGTTCCTAGAAAATCAACTTGGGAATATTACAAGATCAAAGTTTAATATTATGAAGGGAAATATTAAAATGGTATTTCAATCTTTGTTCTAGTCTTACATATAATTTGTATTCTGCAAAGAGTTCTCTAACACAAAATATGTACTTTTTTTATATAATTCTACTTACAAATATTTATTCTGTAATTTTTCTCTATTTTGTCATTTTCTATTATTTTCCTCGAACATCGTTAGTATAATTTATTTTTACACATACAAATCTGAAGTTATTTAAAAAAATCATAAAGAAAGATAAGGATATAAATGGCACACATGCACATTTAGCACTTCTATAAAACCCTTAGTTGAAAGTCAGACTAAATATCATTGAGAATTAGTACCTAAATATCATTGAAAAACATCCCCACTGTTATGGCACAATCTGTAGTTGTGCAAAGCCCACGACAAGTAAGGGAGATTGGCGTAACAATGGGATATCATTTCACCATCACCTCAATAGGAAATCCCTTTCTTTTAGGAGTAGAAGAGGGTCTACCCCGAGGGAGGCATCCCTAAATACCTAAAGGGTTGGGTAAGAT
>ML778797.1:1446156-1457912 GCA_009831015.1 Picea engelmannii | reverse complement strand
TGTCACGAGGTGTATGCTCAGAAGGATGAAGCAAATGAAAATGATGAAGTGTACCTTCCTGAAACAAGACAACAAAGCATATTTATGGCAGTTTCAAGTACAAATATGATATTAAAGCTTCACGAGACAATAAACCAAGTGAAAATTTGCTATCTGATATAAAATTGTAGCGGAATAAAATTTTACAACAACAAAAAGTATTTCGTAACAACTACAAGAAATATGCCTAAAAAATGATTGAAAAGACAATGAAAAGATAACATTTATTATATATGATGATATTGACTTGTCACAAGCAATTCCTGAAGTTATTAGCTAGCAATTAATGTCAATTATGCAGAGAATTTGCTGCTTTTAAATCAATATAGAAAACATTTATGACAACAACAATAAAATTAGTGATCTATGCTAAGTTAGTGTTAGTGTTAGTTGGTAGGAACTTAAGATAATAAGGTTTAAGTGTTTGTTTGATCAATCATTCACAATAGCAAGTGGAAAAGTGCCTTTTTGGGCTTATGGAGTCAATAACAACAATAACACAACTTGGAGAAAATAGCAATGATAATACTTTCTAAAGGAAAAGAGGTGGATGCAAGAGGTGTTGGTACTTCAAGGCCTCAAACATCCAAATCTTGAATACAAGTTCACTACAAAGTAGACACTTTTTAGGCCCTAGTGAACCTTCCTTCCATAGAATATTGCAAATATATTATGCAATAAGCAATTAGAATGAAACTACTAGAGTGCTACCACTTTAGGGTTCTAGTAGTCACTTCTAAACAAGGTATACTTGACAAATTAAACAAGTAGAAAAACTAGAGAGATAAATAAGCACCTTATGTTTCTCTCCAAGGATTTAAGAAAGTAATTTCATAATATTCAACATGAAATAAGTAAAATTTACCACAAGCATTTATTACATGAACATAATTTCAGATTTTCTACTTACTTCACCAAGAATAATCAAGCCAAACCCTAGTTGAAGACTTTCCACCATGAAAAATAACCAATATACAACATGTTGTCACACAAGTTGTAGGTTGGGAAAAGCTCGACCTAACCACCAACTGACAACAACTTTGAGAGCACCTACCCACTGTCACCTTAGGTAGGTGTTCTTGTCACTTAAGAGGCGAAGTGGTCACCTCAAGGGGGGAATCTCGGTGACCCTAGGGGGGGAATGAGATGTAAAGTATGATGTATGAATGAATGCCCCTATAGGTCAAATTTCTATGTGTGAAGAAGATATTGAATAAGGTCTTTATTGTAGCCAAGGGTTGCCAAGAAGTAGTAGACCTTGCAAATGTTGATTGTACATGATCGAGACACAAGGAAAACAACAATACAAGCCCAAGTATCTGATGTACAAGCAAGTTAATATTTTTGTCCCTAATTGCATCAATTAGTAACAGTATCTATCATCAATAAAAACTCTAATGAATGTTGCAAAATAATTTGCTAAAAGTCTAGTTGAAAGAGAAAGAGATAAACTATAAACAACTAGATCAACCCAAGTAAGATAGCATTAGGCTTTAGCAAAGAAAGAAGGTTTTAATAAAAGATATTTGCAGAAATGTTTTGTTGCCTTATGGATGTATCAAACTTGTTTTTACAACAGTAAATTGAACCACCAAAACTAACAAATAATCCACCCAAAAGTTGTGCTAGATCAAGTAGATAAAAGTGGCAAAAGCTTAGCTAATTCTGACAGTTGAAAAGCAAGTTATGAGTGAAAGAAAGTTAGGGATTTTGTAGCCCTAGTGGATGAAGATGAAAGTTTATATCAACAACAAGAAATACCCCTTTATAAGGGGATTCCCTAGTGGATAATAGGTTCTTTAAGCACAAGGAACAAAACCCATATTGCAGAAAGTTGAAATGATCAAAAATCATGTTTCACAATGCAACTATTTATTTCTCCAATGAAAAATATTCAGATTAGTGCCTTTAAATTTGGGTAAATGGAGTCTTAGAATAAAGAGTTAGAGACAAATATACCCTAGGGGTGTAATCCCTTTTACTTCCTAGGGTATTCCAATCAAACTTAGGATAAATCTAAGAGGGTATACAAACTTGTATTCCTCTTAGCAACCCTTGAAAAATAACTTGTAGACTTTAGAAAATTATTTGAAGCTTAATGGAGGGTATATACAACATAATCGTCCTAGGGTTTAAAACAACCATAACCAAGAAATAACAAGAAATAACTAACAATGCAGATTTTTCCTTACGAATTCCAAGAGAGAGAGAGAGAGAGAGAGAGAGAGAGAGATCAAACCATAGTTTCACCAAGAAAATTCACCATAAGCATCAAGAGAACAATCATACAATATGTGCACACCAATCCTCCTCATCCATTCATCAAAATATAGCACCATAAAACATTTTCACAAGAGAAAAACAACATAATTCCCAAGAATAGCAAAAATTTCAGCCAAGTACATCTCACAATGGGAGAGTTATGTTTCAAAATGAGATTTCATGATTCTATTTATAAAAAATGACTATCACATAGTTTGTCCACTTAGAAAGGGAAAAACATAAGATAAGGGGCTAACAACTCTTATTTTACCCCTTGCATCAAAATAATATTAAACAATTAATCTTAAAATTCACTTTTACACAAAAGAAACCATAGAACATGGTGACGTCACCCATTTAGGGGACGTTTTGGCACTTGAGAAAGTTGTTGGAGAAGATGTGGAAGTCGTTGGGGCGATTTGAGCCTCCTCATAATGTGCTAAGACTTATACATGCATCATCTGGTGAAAACATTTCAAGTGTCAATGTGCAATCACTCCATCACCATCAAACCCCCTCATGCATGAAGTCAACCCTCAAAAGATGACATTTTTCCTCTCCTAGGAAAATCGTTTGGGTGCTATGGGATGGATAATATCCTCCAAGATGTCAAGTAATCATCTAAAGGCATCTCTCTATTTTCTGGTATGCGGGCCTACTACATCCAACCTGTGGGCTCCTTGCCCCATGGAAGCCCAATCTAAGCTTGTTCTCCCAAAACTGGACACCAAGAAAGGCCCTTCAAAACAAAAGGGTACGCCCTCTAAAGATCTCAATTCAAAGATATCATGACAAGTATAAACCACGTTTAATAAGAAAGGAACCTAAACATGTGCATCAAAATTATCTCATCAAATCAAACAAATGCTCAAATACCCTATACAATTGACCAAGTTTAAGTATGAGAGGGGTGTCATAAAGGTCCTATTGGGTAGACCAAAACCCTCAAGTAGGGGATGCTCCCAAGGATGGACTTTGAAGGTTATGTAGTGGATGATGAGGTGGAAGGAGTTTAGACTTCATAGTTCATTGATTTTCATGGCATACAAGGGCTCGTATTATCTCATTCATATGTGCCTTTGTGGAGGGTGTGTGGCACCTTCATTTGCAAGGAATTTTTTCCAAGCCCATCTTCTTTCCATTCATCATTTCTTCCATGTTTTAAGGAACGAGTTGAAGGACATTGTCCTGGTGTGGTGTCAAGATAATGACAATGTCATTCACAAATACCTTATGGAAATGAGAAGGTCGTATCATGATGAGACCCACTTTCTCTCAATTGTGTTACTGAGAGCCACTACCCTAGCTTGGTGACCAAATGATGGTAATTTCATTCCGCTAAATACCCATGATCATGATAGATCAAATCGCGATGAGACCTCCTATCCTCCAACTACCCCCCTAAGAATTCATTATCATTTATTCTGGTAGCTCCCCCTTTTATTATAGAGAATCATTTCATTGCTTTCTCGAGGATCTCTAGGAAAAGCATCTGGAAGGTTAATACCTAGGATTTTATCTTTTTATCCAACAACAATCTGTCTGTGCCTTCAACCCCTTCTTCCCATGAAATGAGGTACATACGCTTCTTGGGTCACTAAAGTCAAAGGGCCTAGAAGAGGGAAATATTATGGGAATATAATGAGAGGAAAGTGGTATGTATGGCCAGGAATGGTACGATAACCCTCAAGGGACCCCCAGTCACAAACCTTCCCCAAAGGTTGGCCACTTACTAGGAAATCTATGAGACTCACCAAGGTGAAACATGGTCAAAGGAATAATGTCCAAGTAGGCATTCTATCATCAAAAGTAGCTTAAATACAACATGTTCAAATGCCTCAAATATAAGGGTGATTACTTACCACAATACCTGAGTAGTACCGTATGGAGCAAGACCCTCTTGACTTGCAGAAGCTAGCTGGTGTGGTGGATGCGCTGAAAATGGATCAAATGTGGTGACATAGTGGGTTTTGTATGTGCAAGTGGACATTATTGGTCATGTAGTCTCTCGACACTCCATATCTGCAACCTAAGGGCCTCGAGACACGATCTCCTTAGTTATCCCACAAAATGCGGATAAAACACCACAAAAATCTTCTCCAAGAAGATGTGCCTTAGTTATTTCAGCCAATAGCCCTTAAAGAGGGAGAAAATTCCAGTCCACCACTTGTGAGTGATGAATTATGTTGAAAAACAGAAGTTAGCCAGCCATATTTATATGGGAAATCTTGGCTTGTTTACCCAACAATTGTGTCTTTTCACAAAACAATGCCTACATGTCAATTTGCTTTAAAATTCAAAAATTAAATCAATTTTCAAAAAATAACCCTAATGAGGGTGACACCATACTTCTTAGGGTGATGTTAGGCCATCTCCATGAGACGTTGAGGTCATCTAGTAGAGCATTGGGACTTCATGCCACACATGCCAAAACTGTATTCCAGCATCTCGAGGTGTCAAACCCTAGCCTTGGGTGATGTCATGGGCTACTAGGGAGATGTCCAAGGCCTCCAAAGGCCAATGTCTAGGTGGGGAAGGGTGGAAACTCATCGTCCATGCTTGCCATGGTGCCTCCAAAGGCAAATTCCTGTTCCTTCATTATGCAAATTGGTCATCATGATCTTGCCCCAAGCCTGGGGTCTCTACATCCATCATTGGGCTTCAATCCCTCATGAAGGTCTGAACTGATCATCTCCTCATGAATACATGTCCATCGGAAAAGGTCCTACAATGAAAAACATATACGTCGTCCAGAGGTCCATGAGTCACAAGTATCATAACAAGTAATCCACATATAATAATCAAACCACTCAAACATATGCATCAAAACCCCCCCTTCAAATGCTCAAAGACGTTATATAACTTGTCAAATTTAGGTGTGGTAGGGTTCCCAAGGCATCCTATTGGGTCAATCATTTCCCAAGTACAAGGTGTTTCCCAAGTGGAACCTATCAAAGTTATGTGTGCATGCAAAGTGGAGTGGGGTGAAATTTTGGGCATGGGGTTCATGACATACAAGGGTTTCTATTTTCGCATTTATGGGTTCCTTTGTAGAGGGTGAGCTTCCCTTTGTCTGTAATGCAACATTTTTCCAAGCCCTTTTGTTACCATTAATTTATTAAAGTCCAAACACTGGGTACTCCCCAATATAAATCAAGGGTGGGGGTTAATACCACAATGTCCCTTGAATATATAGGTACACAGAGTGCCATATGCATGGAAAGAAAGGGAAATTGCATGAGTGTACACACCTTAACAAGTGAGAGGTCCATTAATTGTGTATTTTTCCTTTTGTAGGTCTTTGATTTTTTTAAGACATAACGGTTCATTGTTTCTCAAGACCTCTTGGGAGAGAATCTGGAAGGTTTTATAAATGGATTTTATCTTTTTCCAGCTACTTTTCCCCTCTGGTCCTTTAGCGCCTTCTTCCCATGAAATAAGGTACAATCCCTTCTCGGGTCAGTACACCCAAAAATCCTAAAAGATAAGGAGGCGACGTGGAAGAAGTATGGAAGGTGATAAGTATGATCGACAATGGATGTTGAATTTTTAAGGAACCCTCCAGTAGCACCTTATTCCCAAGGGATGCCAACTTACTAGGATAACATGACACCCACCAGGGTTAAATAAGGAAAAGAGTATAAATTCCAATAAAACATTCTGTAATCAGGAAAGATTCTTTGTAACATGTTCAGATGCTTCAAATATTAGAGTGACACTTACCATGGTACCCAGACTCATTACCTCATGGAGAAAGACTCATTTCCCTTTAGGACCAAGCCAGCGTGGTGGATACTTCCGCTGGTGATGTGTAGAACGCATCATGAAATTAAGGGGCCCTCTGGGGCTATGCTCTATCCATATGGATCTTGGCACTCCATGTATGCAACGTGTGGGCCTCGAGATTGCATGATCTCTTTAGTTACCCCTAGGTTGGGGGTAACACCCACCACTGGGGACATGTCCCTTGAATTTCCATGTCCTCAAAGACATGAACAATATGGAGGGAAGTTCCCATTTGGAAGGGGACATCCTAGAGGATGTGGGGGACTTTCCTCACCTTCCCCCTAGATATTTCCTACCAAAATAAGGGAGGGTATTAGAGATATAAATCGATGGTTTTGGGGACATCCGGATGAATCCTTTCCAAACATGTGCTTGTGTGGTACTGATTCTCTAAGAAAAATATTTACTCACTAATTTTACATTCATGTTGGATAAATATTATTATGCAATGCTTGCTAGAATACTTTGTCATACACTTTTGTAATGGGGGGTAATCACAACAATAATAGTTTTCATTCCTATGTTGTGTATGTCTTTGTACCTTGTATCTACTCTGTTTTAAATATTTTTCATTAAAGAGTATGAAGTTTGAACCAATGATGCATAGAAGCCCAACCCCAACCTTGGAGGTGTATTTCAGTAAACCTAGTTAATTTGGTCTAGGTGAACAACTTTTGGGTTATAATAGATGCCCCCTAATGTATGAGGTTAGGAGCATATCGTATGACTGAAATACATTATAGTTTTATTTTACCAAGCTACAAAGTGACCAAGGAGGGAGGGAGGTTCCATGGAAAGAAGAACCACCTGCAGAAGAGTTTGAGGAGTACCAACTATCAACAAGAAATTCATGAGGTGGTGAGTGTACATGATATCAATAGAGACAAGCTAGGCATACCCATACTCATTGAGATAACTCATAATAATGAATACAATGATGCGCCCAAAAAAAAGGTTTTGAGAAAGTGAGACAAAATCAGGTCTTAAATTCAATATGGTGTTGACAAAGAAGGGCCATAGTACAATAAAATGATATAAATAGTCCCATATACATATTCCTGGATCAAAAGGGCCAGATATATATCATAATTGTTGTTGATCTGGGTACATAGGAATTGATGGGTCCTCCCTTGGGGGAGGGAGATGGAAACAACCTGAGAATCCCTACTGACTAGGTAAGAGGCTCTGAAGATATGAAATGAGATAACTGAAGGGAAGCTAAAACTGAGGGCTCTAATAAGAACGACGAAATCAATTCAATCAAATCCTAGGAATTACATATGAGGCTAGATCATCGATAAATGTGTGAATCTCAATGGTGCGATGATGAGTTTAAGTCGAGTATGTGAGATCCTACCAAGTCTGAGAGGATTGAGGACTCTCTTAGATTGGTCTAGTGTAACCCATCAAGGAGGTAAATGGGGAACTAGGGTACATAAGACTAACCCCTATAATGAAGGTGTTGGTGTGGATAGGGGGAAGTTCATAGGTGCCCAAGAATAAAAGGGGTTCCTTAGGCTTGTCATCCAAAGTAAAACCAATGGAGTTATATCTTTGGAATCATATACTGATGACAAAACATGTGAGTGGCTACCCGAGGTCTGATGCATGTCACACATGTCCAAGAAATTGGTCCAATCAATTGGATCACCGAACTGTCAAGTGTACGATTCTCAATCATGTGACAATGAGTGGATGTCGAGCATGTCAGAAACAACCAACTGAAAGAGCGTTGAGCTCTCTCCTTTCTTGGTTCGAGGCACCCATTGTAATGTTCCCCTCTCCTTGACAAGAACATTAGAATACTTAGTATTATAGTCACTCCTCTATACTATAGTATTATGGGTAAAAGGGGTTAGGATGTGATAAAGTGTCACTGAGGAACTTAATGTTATTTCATTAAAGTGATTTTGATAATGTAGAAAAAGGGTTATTTGACTTGAGGAGAAAATAAAGTAACAACCTTAGAAAAAGAAACAATGTAACTCAACTAAAAATTATAATATGGAGGTATAAAAGAGAGAGGAGGGCACCTCACTCCTCATTCAAGTCATTTTTCTCTGATTCCTTCTTGAGCTATGCAGCTTACGTTTTGAGGGTTTTGAGTAATAAAACCCTATATATCAACAAGGAGGTGAAATATTCCTTCATTTCAGATCCAATATTGGTCAAGGTGGTTAAATATTCCACCCTCACAATTCTATTTAGCTACAATTTGATTTCTACAGTGGATTGAAGAGACAGGGCGTAGATCTGGAGTTTTTCTGTAGGCAGGGTGCATTGTTGGAAGAAGATCAGTTCAATTTGGGTAGAAGAAACGAGACATGAGGTGGATCTATTTCCTAGAGGGTTTTCCAAGCCTAGATAGCGCTTTCTCACTTATTATTGGAGGGTTTCTTCTGCATATTAATTTATTTTGGCTTTGGGTAGAATTTTTTATGAGGGGTGCATTGTCCATTGAGGATTTAGTGAATTTGAGAGATATATATGAGATTTTTGTTGAGGGATCTCTTCATATGCACTATACATCCCCCGATCTATATTTTGGAGCATTTTGCAAGGGTTTGTGGGCCTTTTTTAAGGAAGCCATATTTCTTAGTTTGTTACAGCTAGTTGGGGCGCATCTCAGCCAGATCTGGAGGTGCCAAGTCTTCAAGGAAAATAAATTGATCTTGTATTGACTTGTATGTTGTTATTGAAGGCTTAGAAGGTCTCATATATCTGTATCATTGTATCTTGGTGCCATATTCAGCCCAGACTTATTTATCTTTGCTATATCATTCTGAATCTACAGATCTTATGTATGGAGGTCAACTTATTATCGAAATAAAGGTCATATCTGAAGTTATTTGGGACTTTTGTTGTGTTATTTATTTTGTATCTTGTTATTTCCATTTGTTATTTTTTTACATTCATCCTTCACATGCTATAAAACTCAACCAAGCACTCCCACCACAACTTTGAGAAGCAAATCTGGAAAAAAATTAAAACAAAAAATACATACCAATCAAAATGTAAAACCCAAGTTCCTTGTGAATTATCTTGGGAACATTACAGTGGTATCAAAGTGAATTCCTTCGCTAGCCTTTGATTAAACTAAATCCCAAGAGGAGAGGCCATGAGGGACAACCTTTATCAGATATTCTAGAAGAATAAGTCAGTATGGGGGAAAATCATGAAACAAAAGATGCAGTGTCAGAAGAAGCAACAATTTTAGTTGAAAAGGTGATCCAAACAATGAGTGACACACTACAGAACAACCAAGTTATTATGTAGCACAACCTAGAGGAGATGTAGAATCATTTAGCCATAGGGGTAGCTAACAGAAACAAGTTTACACCTAGACCCCCAATCATTACAAGGGGACGAGACACCAAACATATTGACAAAGGAAAGGGGAATATGGATGAAGCCACAAGAAGAGAATTGGAGAGGAATCAATTATGCTTCACTTGAAAAGAAACATGGAAGCTAGGTCATAGGTGTATGGGAAAAGGAAAGATTCACTATATTGAAGTGGTCTCTGATAGTGAGGAAGAGACCGATGATGAGGAGAGTGGAGCCATCCATAACATACATATGAGCCAGAGGGAGGAAGAACAATCCTTGCATGCACAAAGTGGTGAGGTGCCTCCACACCATGATGCAAGACTTAATAAGGTTACCATTTCTTCTATTAGAAGGGTTCCTAATTTTAATACTTTTCATATGAAGGGAGTTGTGTAGGGACAGAGAGAAATAGTGTTACTTGATGGAGGAGCTTCTCACAATTTCATTGATATTTCTATGGTAGAGAGGAGGCACATTCCCACATTATACTTTGAGGGCTTCTTGGTTGAGATAGCAGGAGGGTGCACTATGGCTTGTGACATGTGTATTCCACAAATGAGATTGACATTGGGAAGATAAACCTTGACACATAATTTTTATGTGGTGGACATTTCAGACACTAATATCATATTAGGTGTGCAGTGTTTTTGTACCTTGGGACCAATTACCAGCAATTACAAAACCATCGAAATATCTTTCAACACAAAAGAAGGAAAGAGGATCACACTTAAGGGGATGACAGGAGAGGCACCTAGAGTTGTGACTGTCAAGAGAATGAGTGAAATATTTAGGCATGAGGAGGTGGCATATGCAGTCGAATGATTTTTTATGGAAGCAAGTGATGGAGAGCACAAGAAATACCCTCCAAACATACAAAAATATCCTTCACAAGCACAAAAGGGTCTTTGATCGGATTCCTCCAGTTCAAACACTAGATAGGGGGTTTGATCACATTATAGAATCGGAAGAAGGGGCCAAACTGGTCATCTGTGACATCCCCAAAAATAAAATATTTTTTGAAATTTAAATTTGCTGGAAATTTATTCCATTTTTAGTAAATTCGAATTTGGAAAATTTTTGCCATTTATGGCAATTCCGAATTTTAAATTTGATATTTGTAATTAATTATTATGACTATTGGGCAGAGATCCGATCTAACTCAACTAACTATTTGACTATGACACTTGTATAAAAACAAAATAATTATATTAATTGTAGGAGGACAAATGGACTAGCCATGTTAAAGTCAGCTGACCATGACTCCATGAGTGGGGAACATGTTGGAACTACCTCTGGGCTGATTATTACGAGTGGAAAATCAGAGATTTGGCCATTGGCAGCCCTTGAAAATCAGGGATTTAGAAAGCTGCAAAAATTCCCAAGGGAGGGAAAAAAGACCTGGGAAAAATTGATAAATAGCATATGTGAGGAGGCAGGACGCTGCCAAGTATGTTGGGGAAAAGGATTTTGAGTTCTCTTACTGTTATGAACACTACAGATTGAGCGTGAGGCAAGAGGAGTTTGCTAGAATGGAAAGACATTTGTTGAGGAGGAGATTCCAAGTTTGCCCTCATGGATTCATGGTCAGGCTAGGGGGTGAATCAGGCAAGTGTTTTGACTGCCCTGTTCTATGGTTGGGAGGAACATGGTTGTCCCCTTTGTCTTCCCGCAAGATGGTTCAGATATGTTGCTATATCCCTCTCTGTCTACATAATTTTATATGATGCAATGTATTTGTTAAATCTGAATTGAAATTATTTCCATTTTCTGTTTAAATGCTCGTATATCTGATGCAGTGTATTCATTAAATCTGAATTGAAATTATGTTCCATCTCTTTGAATTATTTAGGCACAGTTGTAATGAATCCATTTAATTCGATATGGATACAATAACTGGGCGAAATTTGTTCAAGGATAATCGAAAGTAAATTATATGGTTAAACTCTGGAATAGTCCCTTTATAAAATAGGTTATTACCATGGAGGCAGTTGTAGGGTAATTACCAGTATTTCGAAACTCCAGTATATAGAATTTATCTATTTTAAATGGAATTGAACCTGAGAACTTTACATAGGGTATTTATACTTCGGTAAGAAAATCATGCGCCAAGTTACGATAATGATAGGGGTTTGTTTGGGTACCTAATAGTCCAAAAACAAATAAAATCCAAGTACGACAGGAATCACAATCAATATTTCTTTTACCTATAAATATATATGCCTAAGTATTACAGTGGAAATGGACATAATTGTGAGTACAGAAGTTGTAAGTGATTTCCGCCGATATGTCTACAAATTTTTCCTTTTAGAGATTAATCCCAACAGGGTTCACATACAACT
>ML778797.1:1419616-1446117 GCA_009831015.1 Picea engelmannii | reverse complement strand
ATATATAGATTGAATATCTATCTGTCTTCCAGTTGTATGTGAACCCTGTTGGGATTAAGCTCTAAAAGGAAAAATTTGTAGACATATCGGCGGAAATCACTTACAACTTCTGTACTCGTAATTCCGGTAATAAGTAGGAGTTTATAGAAGTATAATGCTCTGTAAGCATAAGGGTTTAGAGACGTTTATTCAGGACCTTTACCACTAAAATAACTTAGACTTTTGTTTAATGGCATAAACCGTAGAGAACAAAATGGTGTGAAAAAACAGAGGTCAATCGGGTTTTGTCGATTACACATGCCGAACACAAAAGACAAAGACCACGTTGTATGCTGAATCACAAAATGTGAAAAGACTGTGGCCCAGCATTTCAAGGTTTCAGGGTTCAGGATTTCGAGGGTTACGAACACTTGACGCTCAAACAAAATGAAATAAGGAATGCTGAACCGCGAAATGTGAAAAGACTGTGGTCCATCATTTTCGAGGTTTCGGGGTTCAGGATTTCGGAGTTTAATAGAGCAAAGGAACTCCGCATTTATGTAACAAGCAAGTCCCAAATGCCTAAATATCAACCTTGCAATTAAAAGAACAATTAAATGTGCAGAACTGATTACTTTGACAAACTCAGACTCCATTCTTCCTTTTCATTTCTCTGTATAGATTCCCTTAGATGATGATAATGATCTAAGAAATGTCGATTTATAAACAGGAACGACAATGACTGAGTACTCGTATATTTCATTAATAAGCTATGCAAAGAAATAACATCACTAAAGTATCGATGCATGACCACGATACGCCTTTAATAGGATTATATGCATATATTTGTATCTTGCTTGATATATGTACAACAGATCAATATTCTAGATCCCCTTTTCTTTTGTTGAGATGTGATGCAAAAGATGTGGGCCTTTGGAAATGCATAGATTCCATACAATGCATAAGAACTCAGACTGTATAGACAACAACTATGGAAAAATAGTAGAGAACAACATTCTAACTAAACCTTAGTAAAATTTATGGAATTCGTAACGACAAAAGATATGATGGTTGAATTCCTTTTTGAGGTGTCATTCAATAACAGACCCTTACTCGGCAAGAATGACGGTTCACTTTTTTTTTTCCACCCCAAAAGATTTTAGAGCTCTTAAACTATAACCTTGCTCTCCTCTGTCCTGAACCAACACTTACACCCTTCGCGTTTCGGGGTTTCGGGACTCCTGCATCTTCTTGCCCTTTGGAATTCCGGGTGCCGAAACGCCAAAACCTATTCATGCTAAACCGATTCGGGGTTTTGCATACTGATATTTCACGACTTGCGGAGACAAGGGATCTTGCCCTTTGGTTTCCCGGGTTCCGAAACGCCGAAAACCTTTTTCATGCTAAACCGATTCGGGGTTTCGTGTACCAGAATTTTGTGACTTACAAAAATGAGGGGTCTCGCCCTTTGGTTTCCCGGGTGCCGAAACGCCAATCGAAAACCACGTGTCCCTCCGATGGACGGCTGTGATCTTTTAGCCACGATCAACAGTTGTGATCCTTTCAAGATGATCAAAGGTTGCGATCAATCCTGGCTTTCTCCTTTCGAGAATTTGGGAGAGTCTTCACTCCCGTTTCCTCGGTGTCCAAATCCTCGATGGGCTTGGATATTTGACATCTATCCTTCAAATTGGACGGTCCCGTTGCTTTCGGGACTTGAAGAGTCCTCTTCCTTCTATTGTTACAAGGTTTAAACCTTGCACACCTTTTCTGGATCTGACGACTCTCGCAATTTCGGCACTTCTCCCGAAGTGTCTCCACCGTTCATTCTGCTGCTCTCTTACGCAACCTCTCAGAGGTTAAAATCTATGTGTTTGTTGTGCTACTTATATGTCTAATATAATGCACTCATTAATTATCAATCTGGGATTCGTAATCAACAGAGTTACAAGACACCAGTAAGAAAGGTAATTTCTAATGTCACGAGTATAGAATCAAACTAGATTATGTATGCTGGAAACAAATCAAAATAGCAAACTACAATGCACTTGGTTGTCTTTCACAGAGAGGCTATCTATTCCATTATGGCACATGCAAGTATGAGATGGAATTGGTTTGATAGATCAACTGCGATGTCTGACCCAGAAAACTAACTATGCAATCCACACTTTCTGAAAGGAAATCACACATCAATCAGCATAGCATTGGTAGTTCAATAGTCAATATGTTGGTTCTGCTGTGGTTCACAATGAACTTCATTAGTTCTTATCCAAGTAGTGTTGACTATTGCTGGCAACAGCTATGATCACTCAAGGAAATCAAATTCATGGGAACAGAAACAGAGCATATGCAAAAACAGAGTAATTAAAGATCTCTAAGCAATTATAGAATGAAAATCTTAATCTAAGTTGTACTGCTATCATCTAACAAAGTTAAAGCTTTAGCTAATTCAATGTTTATACTACTGAAAACAAAAACTAATGCTTATCTACAAAGAGGCTGACCTTTGTTGGGCAGTGGGCCCTTGCTGCTTCAACAGGTCCGCTGCTGAAGTCTACAGGAAGCTTGCTTTTAACACACACATTACTCTCACTCACACTTCAAAACATAAAATCAAAACTCTCTTTAACAACTCAACTCATTCCTAATCATAGATAATCAGAATATGGAGATAAAATGACATTCCATTAATCTTCACTTAGAATATGTTCTGTACTATCATATGCTGCTTACATATTGATGATATGCTAACTCTCCTACTCTTCTACCATTCTTGCCATGACTATTTAATAGTCTGAATCGTGAAACACAAGGAGGCGAAGTGATTTGCAAATCAATTAGTTGTTAAGTTTAATCATTCGGTTACATATTTAACTTCATCCTCATGACACGAAGTGCATGAGGATGAGGAAATCAACAAACTATCCTTATCATAGCAAATAGACGTCCACCAATTGACTTAGGCCAGATCTGGCACTTAACTTAGTGCATTAGGCTCTTCCATATTAGTACCGGATCGTAACAGGTAGATGGTACCAGATCATGACAGAGTCTAAAAGGTGGTACCGGATCATGACAGAGCATGGTCATTGGTATCCGATCATAACAGTGCATGTTGTTGGCACCGGATCGCAACAAGTAAGATTTAGTACCGGATGTGTTTGGCACTGGATTCGGACAGTAGCAGTCTTGGTGTGCAGGTATCGGATCATGACAGAGTTGGTACAGGAACGCTAGACATCTAGAGGTCAAAGATTCACATATGACAAATCTATCATTAGTACATGAAATATTTAATTCCTTAACTCAATAAACCACAAAATTCATGAATTAACCATACTTTACCTTACGACCTTATTACTGGCAATTGGTAGCTTTCTTGTCATTCACTCAATCTTTAGGTAGGCCAAAAAGGTATAGGTGAAGAGTATAATAGGGTAATGGGAATGTCAATTCTGGGTCTCAACATTCCCCCATGCCAAAATCATTGCATGTCCTCATGCAACTGAAAACAAAACCCAAAATTTTTCAAAACTTGAGACTATGTTCTTTACTTTGGTGGATCAATGATGTTGATGGTTGAAGCCTCTTCTCTTAGATCCCTTTTGATGACCCTAATGTATTGTAGGAGTCGTAATACCTTCTTGAGCTTGTTAGAGGCCTCTTCATGGTCGTCTTGAATTTGTTGGCTGGTTGCTTTCAACTACTCATTTTCCTTTTTGATATATCTATCCAAGAGTTGATATTCCTTTACTTCCTGTTGGAGTTCCTGATTTTGTTTTTGTAATTCCCCAATCCTTTTCTTCATCTGTTCTTTTGTCAAGCTCTTTGTTGATTCTACCATTGATGGTTGGGTGCACTCCCTTTCCTCAACTTCCTCTCTCATCCCACATAAAGTAATAATGGCTTGCTCCTCGGTCAGATTAGGGATGTCATATTGGATTGATAAATCCTCAAAAGGGGAGGTAAGGTCGATTGGATCTTCCTATGTATGAGGACTGACTATTGTTTTTCCCTTCTTTGCCATGCTCCTTATAGTTCTTTTACAAGGAGGTACCGGATCAGGGATGCTCACAGGCTTCCTTTTCTTCTTTTCTAATTGTGAAATGGTGACAAGGGGTTGTGCCACAGACCGTTTAATTTTAGTTTTTGAGCTATGCTTCTTTTTCTTCATCATTTTCTGATGGTCCTCTTTCTCAACTGCCACCGTTGAAGTCTCCTCTACTAATTTGTTTTTACCTTTTGATTCAGAGCTTTTAGAAGTCTTGTTGACTGTGGAAGAGGACCCTACCTTTTCATGTTGGCTCACTGCCCTAGATGATGGTGGAGTTGTTTTATCCTTCTTGCTCTTTTTCTCTTGGGGTTCCTTACTTTTCTTTGGACCATGCTGGGTTTCCTCCACAGATTTGTTTCCTGTGGGAAGGTGTTGTGTGATAAGGGTTTTCCAACTAATCCTTTGTTTCCTAAGCTCATGCAAAACTAGCATTTTAATGAAACCTTGATGGTAGATGCTAGTCTTCTCTATTTTGGAGATGGATTTAACACCTCTTACCATTTTATTCAAACTCGTCCATAGAAAATATGGAAAATCGATTTCAGGGCCTCCTTCAAAATGCAACTCCTTCAAAATGCAATAGAAGCCTAAGGTGATAAATGAAAGTTACGGCATACCTGCCTTCACAGGTGACAAATCATTGAAGACTAGTAATCATTGGATGGTATTCTTATTTGATGTAGTTTCTAGGGATCCCCTTCTTCCAGTCAGGGTGATGATGATCTGCCTTCAAGAATTGTTGGCACATTTCTTTGTTAATTCCTACACCTTTGAAGTATTTAGCTCCTCTGCTAGGCAGTCCTGTAACCTCCCTTACGGTTGCTTCATTAATTGTCAGTTGTAGATTGCCTATACATGCCATCTCTCCATCATAACCTTGTATAAATTCCTGAGATATATTCTCGTTCCAGCCGGTCAATTTTTCCAGAAATGGTATCCACCCCAATCTGGCATATTTTTCTTGACATAATTGGTATTCCTCAGTTTCCCTATAAATTTGGAAAACCGGTTCGTGTCTAGTAATGACCATCGTTATAAGTTGAGAAAAGGATTGGGTTGTAGCACAAAGGTTTAGTTAATTGATGAAGGGTTTGGTACCAGAAAGGAGCAGGCTCAGGACTGGAGAAAAGCTCACGACAAGGGGGAATATGGTGATGGTGTTGCGAATGGTAAGTTTAAGTGAGCGTGTTGCAAGGAAAAATTATGACCAAATGAGGCTTATCTGGATGGCTTCACCATCAGATAAGCCATTTCATATCTACTTGTTGTTGTAATGATGAGGATAAGACGTCGGGTATCAGGGCATCATTTTGGAATAGGTGATTGGACTTTTGGGCGCTGAAATTAATGTTGTATCATGGTTCATGATATACGATGGGTTCGTGAATTGTTTAAGGACGAAATATATTTGTGGCTTATCATTGCTATGCATGCTTCATATTTTGATATGATTCTTTCCTTTAACCATGTTCAAGAGCTATGAAATGATTAATTAGGTTTAGGCATATGGGTATGAGGGATAGGCGCATGGGTTTAATACTAAGGTCATAAGATCTAGTATAGTTTTTCATATTTATTGTAGTTTTATGAGCATAGGAAAATAAATACCATGTTACCTTTGCTTTCACCTTTGTATGATCGATGCTCATAGCATGTGTGACTGCTTGTAAATTGTTAGGATTCATCCTTTTAGACTGAATCTTCTTAAAAACTTTGTACGGGAATGTCTCGTACTTCTGTTATTTTGTGCTTATCTTCTTTGTATTTGGTTCTGCAGGTGGATTATATGAGTCTGGAAAAGAGTTATGAAGGGGCTCTTTGACCTTACCCCATGCCGAAGATGTTGTATATCTGCAGGCAAGAAGATTTAATCATTTTATATCATAATGGAGAAAGATGATAGGAGCAAAAGAAGCCAATCAAATTTTAGAAGTACAACTTATCACTTATCATATGATCTCATGCCAAAAAAATGAAATTGCCCTGCTTTTAATGGATTATTGATAGAGGTAGCATTCAGCAGTGAAATAGGGGAATATATATGTTTGCATCTCATGCCAAAAATGAAATTGCCCTTCTTTTAATGGAGTATTTGACAGAGGTAGCATTCAACAGTGAAACATGGGAATACATATATGTTTTCCAAAAGAACAGATCCCACCTAACTTGCTTCAAAGATTTACTATCATTGGTTGTTATAGATAAATTTCACAATATAAGTAGGTTAGACTCCCTAGTTAGGGCACCACTCTTAAGAAGTTTCCTTCTTAGATAGTGTAGGCTTTAGATATCAGACCGATAAGTTGACTTAGGGTGATTCTCAAATGGACATTTGCTTGGAGAATTATATTGTTGATTCATCTGGAATTTTGTATCTCATGAAAGCCAATAATGACCTTTACTCTTCGTGTTTTAGATGGAAAAAAGTGGATTTTTCAATTAGACAAGTATAGATGAGACATGTTTCAACCAAAACCGACTGCCAGCAAGCTTGTTCAGTACTCCAGTGGGGTAGTTGTGATAATTAGTGAGAGGTGCCTTCCCTAGGCAGAATGCCCCATTGCCAACAGGCCTGTTCAGTACCCTGATGGGTTTGCCTAATCATACCACAGACTGGTACCCGCTTCCAGCAGACCTAGTTAGTATCCCGATGGGTTAGTCTCTTAAACCCTTTTTCCATCAAAGGCTTCTTGTCCATAGTCACCTATTTTGGTTTGTATTAAAGAGTGCTTCGCACGGTGACAGGGGAGGCTCGTCTGAAAACCTTTTTACAGGGTGGGATGGTATTGGGTTGGAAGGCATATACTCTTCTTTGTATGTATTTTAAAGATTTGTCTGAAGGAAAAATAAACTTTTATACACATTATTTCTTTAGAGTGATCCAGATGTATAATTTTGTCTGAAGTTGTCCATAAGAGAATGACCTAAAGTTTCCTTGGGGTACTGGTACATCCCCTTCCATAAAAGTTTTGGTAGTGTGCCCATGGTAGAGAGTGTTCATATACTCATATGTTACTCTTTAATAAGATAATCCAATGAATACTATTGAAGTCTGGTTAGGGTGAGATAGTTGCTTATAGGCTAATATATCTTTTCCTTTAAATCATACTGAAATACTGGGTAAAGGCAACTTCTAGTCTTTAAAGTGGATTATGGTTCTTTGAGCAATCATAGGTAAAGATTGTGTCCCTCTTTTTATTTTGTTTTTAAGCAATAGAACCAAAAGAAATTAAAGTTCTTCTCAACAACAAAACCAAAAGAAATTAAAATACTTCTCAGCAACAGAACCAAAAGAAATTAAAATACTTCTTAGCAACGGAACCAAAAGAAATTAAAATACTTCTTAGCAATAGAACCAAAAGAAATTAAAATACTTCTCAGCAACAAAACCAAAAGAAATTAAAATACTTCCCTTTAGTTGTCAACAGAAGGGCTGCCATTTGATAGTGCTTTTGGCTTCGTGGTTCCATCTTAAGTGGTTGTTGCATGGCTTCATACTTCAGATTAATTGACATAAGATTTTGAAATATGCTTTGTCAATATGTCTTGATGGTACTGTAAAAGGACAGACTCTGGTACCGGACTGGTACTAGACCAGAAAAGGATTTCTGGTATCGAACCAGAACATAATATTGTTGATTCCTACAACTAATGCTTAGAAAGTTTATGAAGGATCAAATAGATTATAAAAATTTTCTTACAAAAAGAAAAGAAAATTTGCGAAAGTAAAACAAAAGGAGGTAAGAGTCTTTTGTTACCTTCAGCTTATTAACAAAATTCAATCCACACCTATGCACAAAAAGTTTCAAATAAACCAATCAATCAATGTGGGTCAGTAGGAGGATCTCCTTCCTTACTGATCATCTGCATGTCTAAATTCTGTAGTATACGAGTCAAGAATTCTTGTTTTGACAGAGGTTTGTTGTAAACTCGCAACCGGTGACCATTCACAAGTAGTGGTGTCTGTTGTTCATCAATTGTCTTTATCCTAATTGAACCATTATCGTAGATAGTGTCAATTTCGTAAGGTCCCATCCAATGGGTGGTTAACTTACCTTTGAAGTTCTTGAATCTGCTATCATACAATAGGGCCCAATCTCCTTGTTGAAAATTTTTCTTTTTGAGATACTTGTCATGCCATTTTGTTCTCTGTTCTTGAATGAGGATAGTCCTTTGAAGTGCTTCCTGCCTAGTTTCATCCAACTCATTAAGGTGCAAGAGTCTTTGTTGTTGGGCTTCATCCAAGTTGATGCCAACTTGTACTGCAGTCCTAAAGGTTTTGATTTGAAATTCTATGGGGAGAAGCACCTGCTTCCCATACACTAACTCATAGGGTGTATGTCCTGTTGTATTCCTCCAGGTGATTCTATAAGCCCATACGGCTTCTAATAATCTGTCAGCCCAATCCTTATGGTGCAATTGTACTGTTTTGGTAAGAATGGACTCAATAACTTTGTTGGTGGATTCTACTTGTCCACTTGCTTGTGGATGATAGGGTGTGGATTTCCTGTGTTTGATTTGTTACTGTTCTATAACAGCTTTGACTAGATGAGAGGTAAATTGAGTTCCCTGATCAGTCACAATTTCTCGCGGTACACCAAATCTAGTAAAGATATCATTAAAAAGGAAATCTACCACTCATTGTTCACTTGCAGCCGGTAAATCCTTTGCTTCAACACATTTAGTCACATAGTCAGTGCATACAAGTATATACTTTTTATTTTTAGATGCAGGGTTAATGGGCCCTACAAAATCTAATGCCCATTCCTCAAATGGTTCAATGACTACTTGGGCTTGAAGTGGCATTTGGTCTCGTGCAGTAGGCTTACCCATTCGTTGAAATTCATCACAATTGGATACATAGGTTTTAGCATCACTAAAAATATGAGGCTAGTAGTAACCTGATTGCAGAACTTTGTAAGTAGTCCTTTTGTCTGCGAAGTGTCCTCCACAAGGGCCATCATGGCAGGCTTGTAAAATATCATGAATTTCATCTTCCCTTACACATCTCCTGATCACCAAATCTGGTCCTGTTTTGTAGAGGCAATCATCGTGCCACATGTAATTTGCACTTAGTTGAATTACTTTATGTTTTTCTCTAGGAGACAATTTATGAGGAATCTTCCCTATCACAAGATAGTTAGTGGCATCTGCATGACACGGAGTGAATGTAGAAATAGCAAATAAATTTTCATTATGAAAGGTATCTTCTACTAGTGCATTGTCTCCCAGATGAATCATTCTAGATAAGAAATCAGCCACAAGATTATCTTTACCAAGTCTATCAATAATGTTGATATTAAACTCTTGTAATAATAAAAGCCATCTTGTAACTCTAGGATTTGTTATAGGTTTGTTCATTAAGAATCGGATGGTTGAATGATCAGTGTGTACAAAAGCTTGATATCGAGTAATATAGTGTCTAAATTTATTGATAGCATGGACTACAGCTAGCAATTCCTTTTCTGTGACCGTATAATTAACTTCAGCTAGAGAGATTTTTACTGACGAAGTAAATAGCATAGGGCATTTGATTTTCTCTTTGTCCAAGGACTGCCCCAAGGGTTGTGTCTGAGGCATCGGTACAGATATGAAAAGGAAGGGACCAATTTGGTCCTCTTAATATAGGGGTAGTTGACAATTTCTATTTTAGAATTTCAAAAGATATTTGGCATTCATCATCCCACTTAAATTCAACTTCTTTGGATAATAATTTAAATAAAGGGGTAGCTAGGCTTGTAAAATTCGGAATGAATCTTCTATAGTAGCCAGCATGTCCTAAAAAGATGTGAACTTCCTTTTGTGAGGAAGGTATTCTGATTTGTGTGATGATATAAATCTTTGCCGGATCAACTCTCATGCCAGAACGGGAAATGTGATGTTCCAAAACAATACCTTCAGTGAGCATCATTTTTTACTTTTCATTACTTAAGGAAAGGTTAGTTTCCTTACACCTAATCAAGACTTTTTCTAAACTAGCTAATGCTTCCTGGAAGTCTTGTCCATGGACTGTAAAGTCATCCATGTATACTTCCACACAATCATTGGTCAAGTCAAAGAAAATGGTTAGGACAGCTCTTTGAAAAGTGGTTGGGGCATTGCAAAGTCCGAAAGGGAGCACCCTATAAGCATATGTGCCCCAAGGGAAGGTGAAAGTGGTCTTCTCCTGGTCTTTGGGTGCTATTTGTATCTGGTTGTAACCACTAAACCCATCTAAGAATGGAAAATACTTCTTTCCGGACAGGGTATCCAGCACCTGATCGATAAATGGTAAGGGAAAATAATCCCTATGGGTGGCTTTGTTTACCTCCTGGAAGTCTACACATATCCTCCACTTACCATTTTTCTTGGGAACTATGACAAATGGAGAAACCCATTGACTATCTGAAATGGGATATATGAGATTGGCTCGAAGGAGTTTTTGCAATTCTTCTTTTACAATATCTTTAAGGGCTAGATTCATCCTCCATTGAGGCTGTCTGACTGGTCTGATTTGGTCATTAGTGTAGATATGATGTGTGCATGTGTCAGGGTGAATTCCTTTCATGTCTGCATAATCCCATGCAAAGGCATCAAATTGTCTTTGGAGCATTTCAATCACTTGTGTCTTTTGTTCTGGTTCCAAAATAGAGTTGATATACAAAGGTTTTCCTGGGCTAATATCAAAAAGTTCAGTAGTTTCTTCTTTATCTGAGGAGGATGGTGATAAAGTGTATAATTGAGTGATATTAGGGTGCCAAGTTTCTTAAAATTCGGAACTAAAAATATGTGACAATTCTGCAAAAGACCTTGGGTATTCAATGCAATTTGTGTCAGCCAAAAATAAGCTTAAGACTTGTTCATCTGATTGTTCTTGTATTCCTCTTACTTGTTCAAGTGTTAACAAAGGTCTGATGCAATCTTCCTCTCCATAAGGGTTTTCTAACCAAATGGGTATTTCCTGTGCCGGTTGGGCAGGAGGGAAGAGAACAATTTTTTTGCTATGTGTGCCATTGGATATAGTCATCTCACCAGACCGACAACTGATAAAGGCATCTACTGTGGCCAACCAAGGGCGACCAAGAACCACAGGGTGTCCTGGTTTGGAGGATGATTTAGAATAGATGACTAAAATGTCTACTGGATATTCCCAAGAAGCTAGGGTGACTGTGACATCATCTAGACTTCCTGTAGGGCTAATGACTGACTTATCTGCCAACTCGATCATGGTTTGGGTTGGTCTTAGCTAATTGATTTGGAGCTTCTGCATAGTGTCAAAAGGCATTACATTAATAGCTGCACCCAAATCAATGTGTGTGTTTGGTAGAGAAATGCCATTAATTTCAATAGTGACAATTGGGTTGCCAGGGTCATTATATTTGTATGGCATTTCAGAAATATATTCAGATAATTGTCCTACTACCTGAACAAGAGGAGGTTCCTTATTCTTCCTTCCTGGTTTCTTAATGCAAAGATCCCTTATAATTTTGGCGTAAATAGGGATATCCTTAATATCTCGTAGCAGAGGTATTTTTATGCACACATTTCGTAATTCATCTTCTATATCTCTGTGCAAGGGTGAGTCAGGTTTCTTCACTAACGGTCTTTCAGGGTAAGGTGGGAGATTAATTTGTTGGGGTACTCGTACAGACTGAGAAGTGATTGGGATAGGAGGAGAGGCCTCTTCTTCTACAGAGGTGGTTTGAGTGTTTTCTTCCTCGGAATGATTATCATTTTCTTCCTGAATTATTACTGCAGGATCTGATTGGTTTACCACTTTCCCCGATCGTAGTTGAATTTCATAGGTGGGAAAGGTTTGAACTTTTGTATTCTGCACAGGGTGGGTGGGTCGATTATTAGGGTTAGGGATTGGCTGGGAAGGGATTGTTGTTGGTCTCGGAGGATTGTGGGCAGCTTGGTTTTGTGGTTGTTGATTGGGATTTATAGATACTTGTTGCTGCTGATTAGGATTCAAGGGGGTTGTAAATTGTTGTTGTATAGGAGGTGGGAGTAAATCTTGCATCTGTGGTGGGTTGAATCCAGGTAGTAATTGAGAAATGTTTGCAGGGTACTGTGGATATGTAGGGTAAGAGGGATTTCCATACATAGGTCCCCTCCAACCTTGTTTCCAAGGCTAAGTTTGTTGAGGTGTCCATTGTGGATAAGTCATTGGGGAAGGACCCCATTGTTGTCGTTGATATTGTGTATTAGGATCATAAAATGTATTGGGATTTTGGGATCTCCAAGGTCTTCTAGAAGGGTATGGTTGTTCTTGTGAGACTCCTCCTCCCCTGTACATGGCTTGTAGTTCAAGCAGGGTTAGACACTCAGATGTGGGGTGTTCTAGTGTACACAGACCGCAGATTTCTATGACATTTAATGGGCATTCTTTCTCGTTGTTGTGCTTCTTTCGGCATCTATGACAAAATATTGCTAAAGCATCTTCATCTTGTTTCTTTTTCAGTTTCAGAGTATCTAATTGGTTACTTATTGTGCTCAAGATGTATGTTTTAAATTTCTCCAATAAGTTTCCTAACTCAGTTCTGGTGACAGTCCCTGAACTTTGTTTTGTATTTCTGCTAAAAGGATCTCTTGGTCCTTTGCATGTTTTAGCTTGTCCTCTTGAGTATCTCCTATAGTAATCTGCAATTTCTGAAAAAGGTTTTTGGTGTACATCTCTTGAACTCAAAAAGTTTAAAACTTCTATGAAATCATCCCTAAGACCTTTCAAGAATACAGTTCTTACTACAGCTGGGTCTGAGGTGAATAGCTTTGACTTTTGATAGTTGTATAAGAACCTTTCTAAGTAGTCTTCAGGACTTTCATCTTTTGTTTGATTCATTTAAAAAATGTCATTTTTAACAATATCCTTACAATAGTCTTGGTATTTTCGTAAAAATGTGTCTTTCATTTGATCCCAAGAAAGGATTGTATTTTCTCCTAAGCTCATGAACCATATTAAGGATGAATCTCTCATTGTAGTAGGAAAAAGCTTAATTTTTTGAGCATCGTCTGAGTAGTTATAGCTTCTACATAATATGTCAAACTCAAATAAAAATAAATCTAGATCTTTAGTTGACATACCTCTGAAAGTGGGTAACGATGATAGTGGGATATTCTTCATGCTGACATTTCTGGAAATATCCAAGATTGGAAACCCAAAGGTCTCAGTCTTTGTAGATGCATTTCCTTCTTCTTCTACCATTCTACTGATGGATGGTTCAGAAACTGGATTTTCTGTGTCTCCTAAATGTTCAGCAGACTCACATTCTTCCTGTCCCAATACTGATTCTTCCATTTTAGGTTCTCCTTATGGAGCCTCGTTGGCTCCCCTTGAATTTCCTGTTGGTGGAATTTTTCCTGCACCAATGTCAGTTGGATTAGTGGGGGGGGTTGTTTTTGAATCTTTGGAGCTTACAAATCTACCCTTGTTATCTCTATATCTATGCATAAAATGGAAATTTGATTCTTGGCTGAATTGAAATCCTAATTCTATCTAGAAGGTAAGAAGGCAACATGGCTTTAGAGAACCCTAATCTAGTGGTTGCATGGCTCTTCACTCACATCTTAAACGTTTTATCCTCCTCCCTCAAGAAGCCTTTTAAAACATTAAAATTTATGCAAACAATCTAAGCTAAAAATTACTTCCTACCGTTTGCAACTCCCCGGCAACGGCGCCAAAATGTTGTGCTACTTATATGTCTAATATAATGCACTCATTAATTATCAATCCGGGATTCATAATCAACAGAGTTACAAGACACCAGTAAGAAAGGTAATTTCTAATGTCACGAGTATAGAATCAAACTAGATTATGTATGCTGGAAACAAATCAAAATAGCAGACTACAATGCATTTGGTTGTCTTTCACAGAGAGGCTATCTATTCCATTATGGCACATGCAAGTATGAGATGGAATTGGTTTGATAGATCATCTCTGATGTCTGACTCAGAAAACTAACTATGCAATCCACACTTTCTGAAAGGAAATCACACATCAATCAACATAGCATTGGTAGTTCAATAGTCAATATGTTGGTTCTGTTGTGGTTCACAATGAACTTCACTAGTTCTTATCCAAGTAGTGTTGACTATTGCTACCAACAACTATGATCACTCAAGGAAATCAAATTCATGAGAACAGAAACAGAGCATATGCAAAAATAGAGTAATTAAAGATCTCTAAGAAATTATAGAATGGAAATCGTAGTCTACGATGTACTACTATCATCTAACAGAGTTAAAGCTTTAGCTAATTTAATGTTTATACTACTAAAAACAAACACTAATGCTAATCTACAAAGAGGCTAACCTTTGTTGGGCGGTGGGCCCTTGCCGCTTCAACAGGTCAACTACTAAAGTCTACAGGAAGCTTTCTTTTAACACACACATTACTCTCACTCACACTTCAAAACATAAAATCAAAACTCTCTTTAACAACTCAACTCATTCTTAATCATAGATAATCAGAATATGGAGATAAAATGACATTCCATTAATCTTCACTCGGAATATGTTCTGTACTATCATACGCTGCTTACATATTGATGATATGCTAACTCTCCTACTCTTCTACCATCCTTTCCATGGCTATTTAATAGTCTGAATCGTGAAACACAAGGAGGCGAGATCTGGCACTTAACTTAGTGCATTAGGCTCTTCCATATTAGTACCAGATCATAACAGGTAGATGGTACCGGATCATGACAGAGCGTAAAAGGTGGTATTGGATCATGACAGAGCGTGGTCGTTGGTACCGGATCATAACAGTGCATGTTGTTGGTACCGGATCACAACAGGTAAGATTTAGTATAGGATGTGTTTGGTACCGGATTTGGACAGTAGCAGTTGGTGTGTAGGTACCAGATCATGACAGAGCTGGTACAGGAACTCTAGACATCTAGAGGTCAAAGATTCACATATGACAAATCGAGCATTAGTACATGAAATTTTTAATTCCTTAACTCAATAAACCACAAAATGCATGAATTAACCATACTTTACCTTATGACCTTATTACTGGCAATTGGTAGCATTCTTGTCATTCACTCAAGCTTTAGGTAAGACAAAAAGGTACAGGTGAAGAGTATAATAGGGTAATGGGAATGTCAATTCCGGATCTCAACAACGTCCATATCCTTTTGATCTAACAACAGTTGTTCTTCCCCCTGAGCTTTATTTCTCTGAACCTCAAAGGTTCCTTCGACCTAAGTTTAGATGTTTCCTATATACATATGAGTATGTTGGAGTAGTTTGAGAGTTAAGGGAAGTGATATAATTATGGACATAATTTATCCACATAATCTTTTTGGTTCGAAGTAAAACTAGACTGGCGTAATAATGTCATTATGGACAGAAATGAGTCTTACCTTCGCTTAAATTCTAAGCTTAAACGAAATAAAATTATTTTATAGAAAAAAAAAATTATTGTGAATTTGAGGTTCATTACATATGGTATCAGAGCAAAAGATACAACACTGGGCCTGAACAGGGCCACATTAATTGCTTAGTATATATTCTGATTTATGAAAAAACTAATAAATTTTGTGGTTACAAACATAAATCCTTTCTGTTTTGTGTTTATTATGGCAGCTCAAGAAGGTGCAGAAATCAGGATGGAAGGAAATCCGCAGCAAGGACCTCCAAGAGATCCAAGACAGAATAGCGATGGAAGCTCACCCATGGAGGTTTTGGAAACAATGAGGAATCTTATTATTGAACTATAGGTTTTCAAGGCCGACAACGAAAAATTGAAGAAAGCACAGCAAGAAAAACAAGAGATAAATGAAGTCCTGCTGTGTAGTATAGTAACCAAGAAAAACCCAAAAGATGATAACCATGATGAAGAAAAAAGCAAAAGGGCCTCCAGGAATTCTGGACTAGAAACAGAAAAAGGAGACAGTTCGTCTGAAGGGACACCTTCAGCTGAGGACAAAACTATACCAGACAGGAAAAGAAAACAAGTAGATCACCTTGAAGGAGAATTTAAAAAGATTAAACCAACTACCTTTGATGGAGAATCCAGGACAGGAGAAGAAGCTGAGGCATGGTTGTTGGACATCAAAAAATACTTCCAGATCTACAACTATTCCAGCAACATGAAGGTCAGAATGGTCATCTACAATCTGAAGGGGAAGGCCAACATTTGGTGGCAGGACCTAAAATTGGCCAAGGGCCTAAAGGAGAAACATTTGGAATGGTCCGACTTTAAGAAGTATTTCAAGAAACAATACCTTTCTGAAAGCTATTATGAAAGGAAGACGAAAGAATTTTATGAGTTACGACTCAGAAAGATGACGATGGAGGACCTTATAAATAAATTTCTAGAACTGCTAAGGTTCATACCTTACATCCAGGAGGATAAGGTAAAAATCCAGTGATTCTTAAGCTGTTTACCACAGGTCTAACGGGACAGAATTGAGTTTGACAGCCCCAAATCCTTGAGTGAGGTATTCAGGAAAGCACGAATGTGCTATGACCAGTATAAACAGCGGGTAGAGTTTCCCAAGACCTGGAAGGATAAGAAGCAAGAACAAATGAACCAGCGGAAGAAGGGATACCAGCCAGCTCCTTATTGGAATGCAACAAAAAGTTTCCCAAGGATGGATTTTCACTCCAATCATCCGAATACGCAAGGTAGCGGTAAACTGGTAAACTTGGGAACAAACAATTTTGGGGACAACTCCCCCGAGCCATTAAAGTGTTGGGAGTGTGGAGAGCCTCATCTAAGGAGGAACTGTCCATGTTTAATTGCAGCAAACAGAACTATCGTTCACAATTTGCAAGAAGCCTCAATAGTGGGAGATGTGGGCAAAAGTCTGCATCGGATAAATGCAGCCATAGATGGTCGACAAGCTGACCACCAGTCCTCGATGGTAGAAATCGAAGGTAAAATCAATGACACTCAAATTTTTGTTTTAATTGACCCTGGAGCTACGTTAAGTTATATTACTCCTGATGTAGTAGAGTCGAATAAAATTAAGAAACTGAAGCACGCAAAATCATGGCTTGTACAACTAGCAACAGGCACTAAAAGGAAAGTAGTTGACTTTATTTCTGATCTTGAGTTCAACTTAGATGGTCAAAATATAAGGACCAATCTGAACATCCTACCACTAGGATCTTATGATATGATTATCGGGATGGATTGGTTGGAACAACACAAAGCATTACTAGACTGTTATACAAAGATACTTAGCTATAAAGATCATTTTGGCACTATTAGAACAGCCCAAGGCATACCAAAACTTGTATCAGTCAGACAAGTTTCATCGATGCAACTCAAGAAATGTATTAGAAAGGGATGTCAAGTTTACGGCATCCATGTGACGAATCTATTAGAAAAAGAAGATAAGCCCAAGTTAGAAGACTTTGTTGTCCTACGTGAATTCAGAGACATGTTTGTGGATGAGATACCCGAATTAACTCCTAGAAGGGAAATAGATTTCTCCATAGACTTACTACCTGGATCAGCCCCTATCTCAAAAGCACCCTACCGAATGAGTCTACCATAACTGACAGAATTAAAAATACAATTACATGAATTGTTGGACAAAGAGTACATCACACCGAGTGTCTCGCCATGGGGAGCACCAGTCCTCTTTGTGAAAAATAAAGACGGTACTCTAAGACTATGTATCGATTATAGACAACTGAACAAAATGACTATTAAGAACAAATACCCCTTACCAAGGATAAATGATCTGTTTGATCAAGTGGGTGGGGCCAAGATCTTTTCAAAGTTGGATTTATGATCTGGTTATCATCAAATTAGGATAAAAGACGAGGACATAAACAAAACAGTTTTTCGGACAAGATATGGACACTATGAATTTGTAGTCATACCTTTTGGACTCACTAACATGTCAGCCATGTTTATGTGCCTGATGAACAGTATTTTCATTCAATACTTAGACAAGTTTGTGGTAGTATTTATCGATGATATTCTAGTCTATTAAAAAATGGAGGAAGAACAACAAACGTTGAGAAAACACAAACTGTATGCCAAATTTGACAAGTGTGACTTTTATCAAAAAGAAATACAATATCTAGGACATTTAATTTCAGTAGAAGGCGTTGTCGTAGACCCGGAGAAGACAAAAACCATTATGGAATGGCCAGTACCTATGGATGTAGCAGATATCCGATCATTCATGGGAATCACCGGATATTACCGTAGGTTTATAGAAGGATTTTCCAAGATAGCCTACCCTATCACATCATTACAAAAGAAAGGGACCAAGTTTAACTAGTGGCAAAAGTGTCAAGACAGTTTTAACAAGATGAAAGAATTATTGACATCAGCGCCCATTTTGAAGGTAGCATACCCAGATAAAGACTTCACAGTATGTGTTGATGCAAGTAAAGAGGGACTAGGTAGTGTCCTAACTCAGGAAGGACACGTTATTTGTTATGAGTCTCGGAAACTAAAGGAACATGAGAGAAATTATGTCACTCACGACTTAGAATTGGCAGCGGTAATACACGCATTAAAAATGTGGCGACACTACATAATGGGAAGGAAATTTCTACTATTGGCGGATAATAGTGATGTGAAATATCTATTTAGTCAACGAGAGCTCAATGCATGGAAAGCCAGATGGTTAGCCTTCTTGAGTGAATTCGACTTCGAAGTCAGACATATCAAGGGAAAAGAAAATAAAGTAGCAGACGCTTTAAGCAGAAGAGTCCATGGGTTATTTGAGGTAAATATCAGCAGGGCAGAAAGTGATCTGGAACAAAAAGTAAGGACAGTCGGTATTAGCGACGCAAATTACACTAAGATGATGGCAGAATTACAAAACAGTATTGCAGACTCAGATAAACCAGATCTAAGTATTGACAAGAAGGGATTATTACGATTTAAAAATAGACTTTACATACCAGATTCAACAGAGTTAAAATTAACAGTTTTGGACGAAGTGCATAAGAAACCATATTCTGGTCATCCAGATTACCAAAAAATGATAACAACACTTAGAAAATTGTTTTACTGGCCTAATATGAAAGGCGAAACAACAGAATACTTGGCTAGGTGCCAAGATTGTTAGCAGGTTAACGCTGAACACCAGCATCTAGCCAGCCTATTACAGCCATTACCAGTACCAGAATGGAAATGGGAGACCATATCGATGGACTTTATAGCAGGTTTGCCTAAAACTCAGAAATAGAATGATTCTATCATGGTTGTAATTGATAAAATCAGTAAGTTTGCACACTTTATTCCTGTAAAGTCTACTTTTAAAGCTATAAACATTGTTGAAATATTCATGAAATAAGTTTTTAGACTGCATGGTATTCCTAAAATGGTGATTTCAGATAGAGATGTAAAATTCACATCCGCTTTTTGGAAGGAATTGTTTGCAGAGCTAAATACTAATTTGAATTTCAGTACAAGTTATCATCCAAAAACGGATGGGCAGACCGAAAGGACAAACCAAATCATAGAGGATATGCTCTGCATGCATGTAAGAACAAAACAAAACAAGTGGGAAGACTACCTACACTTGGTAGAATTTGCATATAACAATGGGTACCAAACTTCGGCTAAGTTAAGCCCTTTCGAAATAATGTATGGCAGAAAGTGTACAACTCCAATTAGCTAGGATAACCCGGCTGACAGACTCATGGTTGGACCAGAGATGCTCCAAGAAATGGAGAACATGGTAAGAAAGGTACAACAGAACTTGAAAGAAGCACAGGACAGACGGAAGAGCTATGCAAATCAAAAAAGAAGACACTTGGAATTTCAAGTGGGAGACCATGTTTACTTGAAGGTCAAAGCCCAAATAAGCTCATTGAAGTTAGGGAACTGTCCCAAGATGGCACCTAGGTTTTGTGGGCCCTTCGATATACTAGCTCGAATTGGACCCATGGCATATCAACTTGCACTTCCAGCTAATCGAAGAATTCATAATGTATTTCATGTTTCGTTGCTGAAAAAGTATATTCATGACCCTACTCACAAGATTGATTGGAACATGGTGTAGGTGGAACCCGAAGGCAAGTTCCAGGTGGAACCCCTACACATTCTGGACTAGAGAGAAATAGCACTTCGTAACAGAGTCGTCGCTCAAGTAAAGGTGCAATGGAAGCACTTTAGTTCTGAGGAGGCCACTTGGGAGTTGGAGGGGGATTTGAGGAAATCTCATCCAATCCTGTTCTAGGAAAGGAACAAACACTGAGGAAAGTGTTTTGCTGAAGGGGGAAAGGATGTGACATCCCCAAAAATAAAATATTTTTTGAAATTTAAATTTGCTAGAAATTTATTCCATTTTTAGTAAATTCGAATTTGGAAAATTTTTACCATTTATGGAAATTCCGAATTTCAAATTTGATATTTGTAATTAATTATTATGAATGTTGGGCAGAGATCTGATCTAACTCAACTAACTATTTGAATATGACACTTGTATAAAAATAGAATAATTATATTAATTGCAGGAGGACAAATGGAACAACCATGTTAAAATCAGCTGACCATGACTCCATGAGAGGGGAACATGTTGGAACTACCTCTGGGTTGATTATTACAAGTAGAAAATTAGAGATTTGGCCATTGGTAGCCCCTGGAAATCATGGATTTAGAAAGCTGCAAAAATTCCCAAGGGAGGAGGCAGGACGCTGCCAAGTATGCTGGGGAAAACGATTTTGAGTTTTCTTGTTGTTATGAACACTACAGATTGAGTGTGAGGCAAGAGGATTCTACTGGAATGGAAAGACATTTGCTGAGGAGGAGATTCCAAGTTTGCCCTCATGGATTCATGGTCAGGCTAGGGGGTGAATCAGGAAAGTGTTTTGACTGCCCTGTTCTACGGTTGGGAGGAATGTGGTTGTCCCCTTTGTCTTCCCGCAAGCTGGTTCAGATATGTTTCTATATCCCTCTCTGTCTGCATGATTTTATATATGATGCAATGTATTTGTTAAATATGAACTGAAATGCTTTCCATTTTCTGTTTAAATGCTCATATATCTGATGCAGTGTATTCGTTAAATTTGAATTGAAATTATGTTCCATCTCTTTGAATTATTTAGGCACAGTTGTAATGCATCCATTTAATTTGGTATGGATACAATAACTTGGGCAAAATATGTTCAAGGATAATCGGAAGTAAATTATATGGTTAAATTCTGGAATAGTCCCTTTATAAACTAGGTTATTACCACGAAGGCAGTTGTAGGGTAATTACCAATATTTCAAAACTCCAGTATACAGAATTTATCTATTGTAAATGGAATTGAACCTGAGAACTTTACATAGGATATTTATACTTCGGTAAGAAAATCATGCGCCAAGTTACGATAATGATTGGGGTTTGTTTGGGTACCTAATAGTCCAAAAACAAATAAAAGCCAAGTACGACAGGAATCACAATCAATATTTCTTTTACCTATAAATATATATGCCTAAGTATTATAGTGGAAATGGACAGAATTACGAGTACAGAAGTTGTAAGTGATTTTCACCGATATGTCTGCAATTTTTTCCTTTTAGAGCTTAATCCCAACAGGGTTCACATACAACTGGAAGATAGATAGATATTCAATCTATATATATATATATATATATATATATTCCGGTAATAAGTAGGAGTTTACAAATGTACAATGCTCTGTAAGCATAAGGGTTCGGAGACGTTTATTTAGGACCTTTACCACTAAAATAACTTAGACTTTTGTTTAATGGCATAAACCATAGAGAACAAAATGGTGTGAAAAAACAGAGGTCAATAGAATTTCGGCGATTACACATGCCGAACGCAAAATACAAAGACCACGTTGTATGCCGAATCGCGAAATGTGAAAAGACTATGGCCCAGCATTTCAGGGTTTCGGGGTTCGGGATTTCGGGGGTTACGAACACCTGACACGGAAACAAAATGAAATAAGGAATGTCGAATCACGAAATGTGAAAAGAATGTGGCCCGACATTTTTGGGGTTCGTTATTTCGGAGTTTAATAGAGAAAAGGAACTCTGTGTTTATGTAACAAGCAAGTCCCGAATGTTGAAATATCAACCTTGCAATTAAAAGCACAATTAAATGTGCAAAACTGATTACTTTGACAAACTCAGACTCCATTCTTCCTTTTCATTTCTCTGTATAGATTCCCTTAGATGATGACAATGATCTAAGAAATGTCGATTTATAAACAAGAACGACAATGACTGAGTAGTCGTATATTTCGGCAATAAGCTATGCAAAGAAATAACATCACTAAAGTATCGATGCATGACCAGGATACGCCTTTAATATGATTATATGCATATATTTGTATCTTGCTTGATATATGTACAACAGATCAATATTTTAGAGCCCCTTTTCTTTTGTTGAGATGTGATTCAAAAGATGTGGGCCTTTGGAAATGCATAGATTCCATACAATGCATAAGAACTCAGACTGTACAGACAACAACTACGGAAAAAACAGTAGAGAACAACATTCTAACTAAACCTTAGTAAAATTTCTGGAATTCGTAATGACAAAAGATATGATATTTGAATTCCTTTTTGAGGAGTCATTCAATAACAGACCCTGACTCGGCAAGTATGACGATTCGTTTTTTTTTTTTTACCACCCCAAAAGATTTTACAGCTCTTAAACTATAACCTTTCTCTCCTCTGTCTTGAACCAACACTTACACCCTTCACGTTTCGGGGTTTCGGGACTCCTGCATCTTCTTGCCCTTTGGAATTCTGGGTGCCGAAATGCCAAAACCTATTCATGCTAAACCGATTTGGGGTTTCGCATACCGGGATTTCGCGACTTGCAGAGACAAGGGATCTTTCCCTTTGGTTTCTCGGGTGCCAAAACGCCAAAAATATTTTTCACGCTAAACCGATTCAGGGCTTCGTGTACCGGAATTTCACGACTTACGAAAACGAGGGGTCTCGCCCTTTGGTTTCCTGGGTGCCGAAACGCCAACGGGTAGCCATGTGTCCCTCTGATGGACGGCTACGATATTTTAGCTACGATCAACAGTTGTGATCCTTTCGGGATGATCAATGGTCATGATCAATCCTAACTTTCTCCTTTCGAGAATTTGGGAGAGTCTTCACTCCCATTTCCCCAGTGTCCAAATCCCTGATGGGCTTGGATCTTTGACATCTATCCTCCAAATTGGATGGTCCCGATGCTTTTGGGACTTGACGAGTCCTCTTCCTTCTAATGTTATGAGGTTTAAACCTCGCGCACCTTTTCTGGATCTGACGACTCTCGCAATTTCGGCACTTCTCCCCGAAGTGTCTCCACCGTTCATTCAACTGCTCTCCTGAGAAACCTCTCAGAGGTTAAACTTTGTGCGTCCGGATCCTTTTGATCTAATGGCAGTTGTGCTTCCCCCTGAGCTTTATTTCTCTGAACCTCAAAGGTTCCTTCGACCTATGTTTAGATGTTGCCTATATACATATGAGTATGTTGGAGTAGTTTGAGAGTTAATGGAAGTGATAGAATTATGGACAGAATTTATCCACATAAGCTTTTCGGTTCGAAGTAAAACTAGGCTAGCGTAATAATGTCATTATGGACAGAAATGAGTCTTACCTTCTCTTAAATTCTAGGCTTAAATGAAATAGAATTATGTTATAGAAAAAAAAATTATGGTGAATTTGAGATTCATTACATCATCACTACACCTTACAGGCACTTTAAGAAGCCCAAGGACAATATTTAGAATGCCATCAAGGAATTACTAGACATGGGACATATTAGACCTGGTTCAAGCCCATTTTCATCGTCAGTTGTGTTGGTGAAGAAGAAGAATGGAACTATGTGCATGTGCATCGATTACACGGCTTTGAATAAGAAAACTATAAAAAACAGGTATCCCATTCCTAGGATAGATGAGTTGGTGGATGAGTTACATGGTGCAATGTACTTCACTAAAATTGATCTGCACTCTAGATACCATTAAATCCAGATGAGGGAGCAAGACATACATAAGACAACCTTCATATGCCACTATGGGAATTATGAGTTCCTTGTCATGCCTTTTGGATTGACTAATGTGCCAACCAATTTTCAGTCATGCATGAACCATGTGTTTAACAAACAACTAAGGAAGTACCTACTTTTATTCTTTGATGACTTGTTGATCTATAGTAGAACATGGGAAGATCACCTCAAACATGTGGATGATATATTGAGCATCATGGAGAAATAGTCAATATATGCCAAGGAATCAAAATGTGAAATTGGGATGATGGAGGTTCTCTACTTGGGACAAATTATTGGAGAAAAAGGGGTACATGTTCACCAAGAGCAAATACAAGCCATCATTGATTGGCCCACAACCAAAACACTCACAGAGTGTAAGGAATTTCTTGGTATTTGCAGTTAGTATAGGAGGTTTGTCAAGGGGTTCTCCCAACTTTACGCACCCCTAACTGATTTGACCAGGAAGGGAGAATTTACGTGGAGTATTGACGCACAATCAACATTTGGAAAAATGAAAAAGGTGATGAGCACTTGTCTTGCATTATCCTTTCCTTATTTTTCTTAGCCTTTCATCTTGGAGTGGGATGCATCAGGTGAGGGTGTTGAAGTTGTTCTCATGAAAAATAGGCATCTCGTTTCCTATGAGAGTCACAAATTGAAGGGGCCTGAGTTGTTGTATACCATTTATGATAAATAAATGCTAGCCATAATGCACGTCTTGACCAAATTCAGGTAGTATCTAGTTGGAGAGAAATTTGTGGTTAGAACAGACCATAATAGCCTCAAGTAATTTCTTGAGAATAAGGACCTATTATCCCAAATTTGTGGGATAGCTAAGGAGATTATGTCTCAAGGCCCTCAGGTTGCATATATAGAGTGTCGAGAGACTACATGACCAACAATATCCATTTGCATGGATGGAGACCCTTCTCACCACCACAGAGGTCATATATTTTCAGATGGAATCCACCACACCAGCTGGCTTCTGAGAGGTAACGAGCCTTGCTCCATGAGGTACAAGTAAGGTATTATGGTAAGTGTCATTTCAATATTTGAGGCATTTGAGTATGTTGTATCTTAGACTGCTTTAGATTTCATGAAATATGCCTGGACATTATGCCTTTTTCCCTATTTCACCTTGGTGGTTGACACTGTACCCTAGTAAGTGGTCTTTCTTTGGAATGTGATTTCTACTAGGAACTCCCTTGAAGAGCCATCATACAGTTCTCAAACATACTTACCACTTTTCATCACTCAAACCCCGTGTTTCCTTATCTCTTGGGATTTTAGGGTGTATTGACCCAAGAAGGGTTTGTCTCTCATTCTATGGGAAGAAGGGGCTAAAGGCCCAGAGGGATTGATGTTGAGTAAAATAAAATCCTATGTATAATCCTTCCATATGCTTCTCCCAGGGACCCCCCAAGAAAGCAATGAAATGCTTATTAGTAATAAAAGGGGGACCCATAAGAGAAAAATAATGCCTAGGGTGTTAGATGGAGGATAGGAGGTCTCATCACAAGCCGACCTATCATGATCATGGATATATAGCAGTATGACACTACCATCATCTGGCCACCAAGCCAGGGTAGTGGATCTCAGTTGCACAGCTAAGAGAAAGGAGGTCTAATCACGATCCAACTTTCTCATTTTCGAAAAAGTATTCATTAGTCACAGTGTCATTATATGGACACCACACCAGGACAGTGGCCTTCAACTCATCCTTAAAACATAAAAGAAAAAAATAATGGCAAAACGATGGGCTTGGAAAAAATTGCATTGCAAACAAAGGTGCCACACACCCTCTACAAAGGCACCCATGAATGAGACACTACAACCCTTTGTATGTCATGAACCCCATTCCAATTGAATCTTGAACCTTAACAACTCCATCCACTTTACATGGATTAGAGAGGGATCTCTTGGAAACACTCCTTGACCTAGGGCAAGATCTATCCAATAGGACACCTTGTCAACACTCCCATATCCAATCTTGGCAAGTCGCATAATGTCTTTGAGCACTTAATTGTTTGACAGGGCAATCTTTGATGCACATGCTTAGGTGGCTCATTTATTGACTTGTTTTACTTATCATGATATTTTGACCTGAGATCCTTGGAGGGTGTGCTTATTTGTCTTTGTAGGACCTAGTTGGTGGACAATTTTGGAGGAACAAGCCTAGATTTGGCTTCCATGGGGCTTGAATCCCATAGGTGGATGCCAAGGTGATCCGGATTTATGTAGGAACACAATGAAATACAGAAATACACATAAATGCAGATATGCAGCGGAAATAATATTTCATTTCATTAATAACAAAATGACTGAAATATGCTTACAGACAGAATGTAAATAAACTAGCTAAGGCGTTGGTAGCTTATCTATGAGAAGAGATGTGGCTGCTACTTGCATCCATGAGAAGATGATTACAATGAGGCTCTAGAGGCCTTTTTACAATAGACAAGAATGCCAAAATTCATAGACATCCAAAAACCTAACCCTAGGAGATGAAGCGCCAAAAGTCATGTGGGCCCCGTTTGGGTAAGTTAGTACATCAA
>ML778797.1:1392573-1414064 GCA_009831015.1 Picea engelmannii | reverse complement strand
AGTTCTCTCTCTTGTGCTCTTTTATATGGCTCTCTATTTGGTTATTGGTTGATGGAAGTGGTGCTCTAGCCTTGGAAGGCTCTTATTTTCTATTTTGGTGGTTTGTCTTAGTTATTTTCCTTGAATTGGTAAGCTTTTTAAATCGTGCTATCATTTTTTATTCAAGTCAAGGTTATTTTCAATAGCTAGGTGGGAAGTATAAGGGAATACACCCCCACCTTAGATTCCATCATTTTATGATTTTAACAAGGGTTTTCTACTAAAAGTATAAGAGCATACACCCTCTTAGTCTAAACCCTTGTTAGAGATACTTTCCTTGGGGAGTAAGAGGATTTACACACCCATGGAGGTAGTACCTCTAGATATTTCTTTGCTTGACTCTATTAACCCAATTATAAAAGGCACTAGTCATTTACTTGTTACAATGGACAAATAAATTGTTTCCTTGGTAAATGTGAATATTTCATGTTTTAAAGTTGTCTCTTTGGGAAAGTGTTCCTTGAGCCTTTGGCTCCCTTACCTCATTGAGTTGTCCCCTTTCAACCACAAAGTCTTTCTGATGTTACAAAACTAACATACAACCAATAGGGCTACAAAAAACTAACCTCCTAATGCTTGATAACTCCTAAAATAATGCTAGGATTTAGCCCTAAATTTTCCCTAACTCTCTACTAAGCCTAGTGCACCTATTGGGCTAGTTAGAGGTGGTTTCTTGTGGTTTTTTTTTCTACTTTTAATCTTGGTTTTCTACAACCATAAGGCTGATAATATCACTACAACAAACTTTTTTTTCATCCCTCCTCTTATGCTAAAGTTACTGCTTAATCATTGGTGAGTTGACCTAGCTTTCACTAGCTTGCCTCTTATTTATTTTATCATATGCTTAGAACTTATATTGCAACCTTTGATATATTTATTGATATGATATATATCATTTAATTTTTCTGCAATTAGGGACAACAATATTAACATGCTTTTCTAGCTAACATATTACATTATATGCTTTATTTTCCTTGTGTCTCGAGCAAGTATTCACACTTGGAAGGTCACTCAACTCATTTGGAAACCCTTGAACCTTCCCAAGACTCCTTTCCAAGATATTCCTATCATATATAATTGAACTCTAGGGACATCCACTCATACTTATCACTTTATGTCTCAATTCCCCCTAGGGTCATCGAGATTCCCCACTTGAGGTGACTACCTCACCTCTAAAGTGTCGGGAACACCTACCTAAGGTGACAATGGGTATGTTCTCTCCTATTTGTCTCCAATTGGTGGTTGGGTCATGATTTTCCCAACCTACAACTTATGTGATAACATTTTGGCACCGTTGTCGGGGACCTAATTTGGAATCCTCTTGGGAATCCTAATGACACTTTGGAAAACTATCCCAAAGACTTTTTCCCTTAGCTAGCCTGGCGACTCCACCCAAGGGATGTTCCATTTCCACCTTTCTTGATGAGATCCTCTTGAAGCTCATCTGGCAACTCCACCCACTCATAACCCTTCCTCTTCCAAACCTTTTCCCCTTGGGAGGTTCGATCCTTCTAAGGTTTACCAAAGAAAGCCTCCTCTCAAGTATTGCGTTGTCAAAACCCTCTTCCACAATACCCTTCCTCTTGCTTCAATATATTTCTCTTGGGAAAAGGAGCTCTACAAACCTATTAACATGTCCACCATCTAGGGATACCCTAATACAATGCCAAAAGATTTTAACAAGTGCTTGCCAAAGTTATGAGGAAAAAATGTAGTGACTATTGAGGATCATATTTATGTTATGGGTCGAGACATGGACAATGCAGGGATTGGACATGAGGATGTAGCCATGAATTTATTTTCCTCATCATTGATTGAAGAATCTCTTGAATGGTTCATAGGCCTTCCCGACAATCTTGTCACGTCCTATGAATATTTTTCCAACTTGTTTAAGAGAATATGGTCAACAAATATAGATGGTGGGACACTTGGAGATCAATTTAATCAAATCAAGAAAAAGGAAAATGAGACCGTGAATTAATTCAATACTTTATTTGATAGGTTATACAACCATGTTCCAATAGAATTCCATCATACAGCCTCATCAATTCATCTCCTTTAGATGAACGCTTTTGAAGGACAATTTCGCTTCATTCTGAAAGACAATAAACCCACATTGTTGGAACAGGACAAAGAGTATAGTGTTGAAGTTGAAGAGAATCTCCTTGATTCATGGATAGAACCTTTTTCAGTACCCTTGCACCAAGGCAAAATAAAAAACTAAGGTTTCCAACAACAATTCTCTTGATCTGATTGCCCTCCTGACTCAGAAGATAGATCAGATGAGTACTCAGTTTGCTCAAGTGTGGAATCAGATTATGGGCCCTTTGAATATTATAGAAGGAAATAAATCTTCTCCCAGACCTCAGTTTTCCAGAAAACAGAGAGATGCCACATGTTAGAAACCAAGGCCTCAAAAAGAGGCAAAGGCCCCAGATACTTTCAAACCAGTCAGGATGGTTGACATAGAAGCTTGGTGCCTTCCATGCCAAGAACCTCATAGAGAATATGAATTCCCCCGACGAGATGATATCCTCTCGATGATATAAATTTCATGGATATGATATGTGTGTTCTAAGAGGAACAAGTCACTCAAGAACATATCAAAGAAGCTAGAAGACAAGGAGAAAGAGAGGGGAGACTCTGGGCCTTGAATCAATTGATGGATGATCAGAAGAAGGAATTAAGGAGGAGGGAATATTTGACTTACACTAGAAGAAATAAAACTTTAGACCCTCCATCTCAGCTTGACACTCCTCTTCCATCAGCAGAGAAGGTGGCACCACCACCTCCACCACCAATTCGTGAGTTGATTCTTAAGCCAACTTCTCTAGATGAGATTCAATTGAATATATATGTTGTGAGCATGTTTAGAAAATTGAATATGACGGTCCTAGTGATAGAGATGTTTAAGATCCCTTATGTGAAAAGGGAAATTTTGAAAGTATTACAAGGGCCAAATCATAAGGAATATTATCCTATCATTTTGAACACTATGTATCTCCATCGGTCAAGAGACATAAATCCTCCCTTCTACCTTTCATTAGGCATGAATGGCCTCTGATTGAACAATTGAATTCTTGATTCTGGGGCCTCAACAAATGTCATTTCATTGAATGTGATAGAATAACTTGGTCTGAAGACAAGCCAACCCCATGGAAATGTATGTGGTATTGTTTCTATTAGGGTTAAGGTCTTTGGGGTGTTTGAGGACGTCGAGGATTTTTTGATTGATTTTCCACATATTAGCCTCCTCATGGACATATTAGTGATCAATTTTTCAAAGGCTTGGGGGATGCTCTTGTCAAAGACTTGGTCCTCTACCCTTGGATTTTTTCTTAGCATGAGCCTTACACATGCATACATTCCCATGGGCGATGGCACATGTGAGATCTTACACAGCTGGGAAAAAAATAATAAACATGTGATGGATCCAAGTGGCCCTAATTATTCCAGTGAACAAAATTATGATGTGCCCCCACATATTATTGATTATGATCCATCTGAACTACCCTTCTTACATGAAGAATCCATAGAGATGTTTCTCCCATGGATATATGAATACACACGAAAAATTGCAAAATACCATGGGAAGGAGACAAGGTCTATCCATATTTTGAAGAAAAAAGGTGAAAAACATGAAGAAATCATGAAAGAGATGGTCCGCACAAAACCTCCTTTATATCCATGTGTTGAGAATACACCTTGCATCAATTTCAATGAAGGAATTATTGCTCTCATGTGTCATGTGGGACAAGAGAAAGGGTAAACCTAGGTATGACTAGAGAAATGACAACTCGTGGCTTGTCCCTTACATCGTCAAGAAGAAGTCTGATAAAGAAAAATACAATATAATATCATTAGATGAGAGAAAGATGCCATTACTAGTGGATGGATCTCTTCTCCAACCTTATGTTCAGGTCACATGACTTCTTTTGGGGCCATACCCCATGTAACTAGGTTGGTCATCTTGCTTTCTTTGCATTTTGTATCTTGATTTCTCATATTATTTTAGATGCATTTCATTTTTCATTTTTCTCTACTTGCGTATCATTTTCATGCTTAGTTTACAAATTTTTGACAAAATGTCAAAAAATTTCTTTTCTAGATTAGTTTTCATTTTTTTTTAAATTTTACGTGTATGGATAAAGGGTGATCGCACCACCCTAGATGTTCTTATGTTTTTTTTCTGAGTTTTGGCAGGCACATGTCTACCAAGAGATGTTGAAAATCTCATGCACTCTACGACGATCACATGTCCCCAAGTAGGAGACAGATGTTATCCCCATTTTGTGGGATAACTAAGTAGATTATGTCTTGAGGCCCTCAGGTTGCAGACATGGAGTGTCGAGAGACTACATGACCAACAATATCCATTTGCACAGATGGAGACACTTCTCACCACCACAGAGGTCATAGATTTTTAGATGGCATCCACCACACCAACTGGCTTTCGAGAGGCAATGGGCCTTTTTCCATGAGGTACAAGTCGGGTATTATGGTAAGTATCATTCAATATTTGAGGCATTTGATTATGTTGTATCTTATATTTCTTTAGATTTCATGACATATGCTTGGAAATTATGCCTTTTTCCCTATTTCACCTTGGTGGTTGACTTGTGCCCTAGTAAGCGTTCTTTCTTGGGAATGGGTTTGCTACTAGGAACTCCCTTGAAGATCCATTGTACAGTTCTCGACCATACTTACCATTTTTCATCACTTAAACCACTTGTTTCCTTATCTCTTGGGATTTTAGGGTGTATTGACCCAAGAAGGGGTTGTCCCTCATTCTATGGGAAGAAGGGGTTGAAGGCCCAAAGGGATAATTGTTGGGTAAAATAAAATCCTATGTATAAACCTTCCATATTCTTCTCCCAGGGATCCCCCAAGAAAGCAATGAAACACTTATTTGTGAGAAAAGGGGGACCCGCGAGAGTAAAAGAATGCTTAGGGGGTTAGTTAGATGATATGAGATCTCAAAACGAGTTGGCCTATCATGATCATGGATATCTAGCGATATGACACTACCATCATTTGGAAACCAAGCTAGGGTAGTGGCTCTTAGTTGCATAGTTGGGAGAAAGGGGGGTCTCACCATGAACTAGCCTTCTCATTTTTGCAAAAGTATTCGTGAGTGACACTGTCATTATCTGGGCACCATGCTAGGACAGTGGCCTTCAACTCATCCTTAAAACATGAAAGAAACAAATAATGTAAAAACGATGGGCTTGGAAAAAATTGCATTGCAAACGAAGATGCCACACAGCCTCTACAAAAGCACCCATGAATGAGACAATATAACCCCTTGTATGTCATGAACCCCATGCCCATTGAGTCTTGATCCCTAACCACTTCATCCTCTTTACATGTATTAGAGAGGAATATCTTGCAAACACTCTTTGACCTAGGGCAATATCTACCCAATAGGACACCTCATCAACCCTCCCATATCCAAGCTTGACAAGTCACATAATGTCTTCGAGCACTTAATTGTTTGACAGGGTAATATTTGATGCACATGCTTAGGTGGCTCATTTATTTACTTGATTTAATTTTCATGATATTTTGACTTGAGATCCTTGGAGGGCGTGCTTATTTGTCTTTGCAGGACCTAGTTGGTGGACAATATTGGAGGAACAAGCCTAGCTCGGGCTTCCATGGGGCTTGAATCCCACAAGTGGATTCCAAGGGCCTGCATTATAGATGCGAGAGACATACCTTCGGAGGCCTAGAAGACATTGTGGATGACATAACATTTCCCCCAAATGCCAAATGATTTTCCTACGAGAGGAAAAACGTCACCTTTGGTGGCATGACATCATCTAGGAGGGATAGGGTTTGGTGATGAGGTTATCATTCATTGACACAAGGATGTTTTGAGGATAATTAGGTTTTGACCATGAAGAAATGACTTGGATGATTAACATGTGGCTTTGGGAAGACTAAATAGACTCCTTCAACAACAACGACTTTCTCCAAGTGTCAAAACGTCTCCTAAAGGGGTGACGTCACCTTAAGTTAGGGTTTATTTTTGTGTAAAAGAAAATTTTAAGCTAATTGTTTAATATTATTTGTGTAAAGGGGAAAGATTAGGGTTGTTGACCCCTAGTCTTTTGGTTTACCCTAAAATTATGTGGACAGACTATTTTGGAGACATTTTGTATAAATAGAGATCATAAGATCTCATTTCATAACATAACTCTCCCATTGTAAGAAGTATTGGACTAAAATTTGTGCTACCTTTGGTTAGTTCTCTCTCTTGTGTTCTTGTATATGGCTATCGCTTTGGTTATTAGTTGATGGAAGTGGTGCGCTAGCCTTAGAAGGCTCTTCTTTTCTATTTTGGTGGTTTGTCTTAGCTATTTTCCTTGAATTGGTAAGCTTTTTACATTGTGTTATCATTTGTTATTCAATTCAAGGTTATTTTCTAGAGCTAGGTGGGAAGTATAAGGGCATACACCCCCACCTTAGTCTCTACCATTTTATGCTTACATGTTTTTGGTTTAACAAGGGTTTGCTAAGAGAAGTATAAGGTAATACACCCTCTTAGCCTAAACCCTAGTTAGAGATACTTTCCTTGGGGAGTAAGAGGATTTACACCCCCCAAGCAGGTAGTAGCTCTAACTCTTTATTTGCTTGACTCCATTAACCCAATTATCAAAGGCATTAGTCATTTACTTGTTGCATTGGAGAAATAAATCGTTGCCTTGGTAAACATGATTTTTTCTAGTTTTAAAGTTGTCTCTTTGGGAAAGTGTTCCTTGAGCCTTTGGCTCCCTTACCTCATTGAGACATCCCCTTTCAACCACAAACTCTTTCTTCTATTAAAAAGCTAACCTAAAGCTAATAGGCCCGAAGATAACTAACTAACCTATAGCCAATAGGGCTACATAAAACAAACCTTCTAATGCTTAATAACTCCTAAACTAACCCTAGGATTTAGCCCTAAATTTTCCATAACTCTCAACTAATCCTAGCACACCTATTGGGCTAGTTAGAGGTGGTTTCATGTGGCTAACTTTTCTGCTGTTAATCTTGGTTTGCTATAGCCATAAGGATGATAATATTGATGGTTGTGGAGCTTGATTATCTTCTTGATTCATAGGATTGTTTCAGCCATGCTTGTACCCCATTCCCTAACTGGGGGGTGTGGAGGGGATTTACCCTCCCACAACTATCTCCAGGGGGGTCTAGTGGGGCAACAACAATTTTTGTAGCCCCCCCTAGTAGGGGATTCGTGGGCAGCACCCCTGAAGCGAAATATTGAGAAAAAATGCCTTGTAAAATATTGTAATTTTGTAGTCAATTTGAATTGGTCATTATAAGGTCGAAGATCTGATAGTAGAAGCTATTTTTAGGGTTTTTTTTTTAAGGCAACCCTCTCTTATGAGGGAATTGTATTGCAGTTGTGCATTCTTTTGAATGTTGTATTCTGAGAGAGGAGACTATGAGAGAAAGAAGAGGAAGTTACAATGGTTGATTTATAAGTTGTATCCCTTCATTTTGTTGGATAATAAAAAGGAAGGACCTAGAAATTTCTCTGGTGGACGTAGCCCACACTGGGTGAACCACATATATATGTGTCTCTATTGTATTGTGTATCTTCTATTTTTTATTTTCATATTTTTTTTATTTTATTTCTCCACGATCCTGTTTTTCTAACAAATATCACTGCAACGAGCTTTTGTTTCAGCCTACATATTTGTGCTAAAGTTATTGCTTATTCATTATAGGTCTCCCCAAGGCACAAGGGAATGATTACATATTTGTGATAGTATATTGCATGACCAAATTTGCTCACTTTTTCACCATCTCCATGGACTTTAGCGCATATCAGGTGGCATAGTTGTTTGTCAGGTTACATGGATTGCCCAAGATGATTGTGAGTGACAGGGACAACACATTCATGAGCATCTTTTGGCAGGAGTTGTTTAGTCTAGTGGGAACTGAGTTACATCCCAAAACTAGTTACCATCCACAAATAGATGTACAAACTCAGATAGTAAACAAGTGGGTGGAAGGTTACCTTCACAATTATGTAGTTGGACAATAGGAATCATGGGTCAAGTGGATTTATCTTGGTGAATACTGCTACAACACCACTCACCACATGTCTATTGGTATGTCTCCCTTCAAATATGTATACAATTATGATCCCCTTACTTTTTTTGAGATCGTTTTTGGAGATAGTAGGGCCCCTATGGCTAAAGAATGGATACAAGAAAGTCAAGACATTCTCAAAGAGCTCAAAGACCATTTGCAAAGGGCTCAAAACCAACAGAAGTTATATGCTTACAGACATAGAGTAGAGCGCACTTTTGAGGTAGGGGACTTGGTGTATTTGAGGCTACAACCATACAAACATACATGCATTAATAAAAATGGAATTGAAAATATAAAACCACATTTCTATGGGCCTTACAAGGTGCAAAGGAAAGTTGGGGAAGTTGCATATGAATTAGAATTACCATATGGAAGAAAAATCCACATTGTTTTCCATGTATCATGCCTAAAGAGGGCATTGGGGCAGAATATTGTAGCTAATGAAGAGCTACCACCAGTTGATGAAGAAGGGAACTTGATCTTGATTCCAAAGGCGATTTTGGAGGTGAAGACGAAACAACTAAGGAACAGGGACATTGAGGAATACTTGGTCAAATGGAAATTTTTTCCTATAGAAGATGCCACTTGGGAGAATAAACAGGTGCTACAACAAATAGGTTCAAGATTGCTTGTGGGAAAGAAATTTCTAGTAGGGGAGATTGTAATGTTCCCCTCTCCTTGACAAGAAAATTAGAGGACTTAGTAGTCTAGTCACCCCTCTAGACTATATTCTCATGGGTAAAAGGGGTTAGGAGGCACTAAAGTTTCAAAGAGGAACTTAATGTTATTTTATTCAAGTGACTTTGATAAAGTAGAAAAAGGGTTATTTTACTTGAAAAGAAAATAAAGTAACAACCTTAGAAAAAAGCAATAAAGTAACTCAATTGAAAATTAGAAGATGGAGGTATAAAAGAGAGAGGAGGGCGCCTCACTCCTCATTCAAGTCATTTTTATTTGATTGCTTCTTGATATATGTAGCTTACGTTTTGAGGGTTTTGAGTAAACAAACCCTAGAGATGAGCAAGGAGTTGAAATATTCCTCCATTCCTGATCCAAGATTGGTCAAGATGGTGAAATATTCCACCCTCACCATTCTATTCAGCTACAGGTTGATTTCTATAGTGGATTGAAGAGACGTGGCGCATATATGGATGTTTTCTACATGTGGGGAACACTATTAGAAGAAAATCAATTCGATTTGGGTAGAAGAAGGGAGATTTGAGGTGAATCTCTTTCCTAAAGGGTTTTCCAAGCCTAGATCACCCTTTCTCACTTATTATTGGAGGGTTTCTTCTGCATATTAATTTATCATGGTTTTGGGGTGAATTTTTGAAGAGTTGTGCACTGTCCATTGAGGATTAAGTGAGTTGGATAGCTAGATATGATATTTTGGTTGACGGATCTCTTCATATGCACTATACATCCCCTGATCTACAATTTGGAAACATTTTACAATGGTTTGAGGGCCTTCTTCAAGGAATCCTAATTTATTAGCTTGCTACAGCCAATTGGGGTGCATCTCAGCTAGATCTGGAGGTGCCAAGTCTTCAAGGGAAAGAAATTGATCTTGTATTGAGTTGTATGTTGTTACTAAAGGCCTAGGAGGTCTCACATCTCTCTATCATTGTATCTTGGTGGAATATTTAGCACATACTTCTTTATCTTTGCTATATCATTCCATATTTGCATATTCATGTATGGAGGTTAACTTATTATCTAAGTAAAGGTCAGATCTAAAGTTATTTGGGAATTTTCTTGTGTTATTTCTCTTGTATCTTGTTATTTCCATCTATTGTTGTTTTAGATTCATCCTTCACATGCTATAAAACTCAACCAAGCACTCCCAACGCAACTTTGAGAAGAAGATATGCAAAAACATTCAAACAAAAAATACATACCAACCAGAAAGTAAACCCTAAGTTCCTAGCGAATATACTTCGGAACATTACACCCACCAATTAAGAAGATGAGTCCAAAGCACACAATTTTCTAAGCCAGACCCCTAGAATACAGGTGTTGAAGTCAATAGGGGAAATCTTGCCGAAATCAAGGCAATGAGGAGTCCTTGAATCCAACATGACGTAAAAAGTAAGCTGTGATTAACAAACACTGACACCAATGGGAGATGGGAAGGAAATGAGAGGTGGACTAAAGACTTCCCTTTTCTAGAGCATAAATGTAAGGCTAACCTAGTAGAGACTGAAAACATTCCATAGGAAATGGTGGATTACCAAGTATTTTCAATGACATATTAGTAAACTATTGCGACAAACAGAGGTCAAAATTAGGCAAAACTGGATGGGTGTTATTATCGTACAAAATGTAGGTTGGGAAAATCCTAACCCAATCCACAAGATGGTGATAATTGTGGGAGAGTCCACCCACTTTCACCTTAGGTAAAACCTACCCTTTCTTTAGTAAAGGAGACATATTACACAAGGGGGGAATATCGGGTGACCCTAGGGGGAAATGAGATGGAAAATGAAGTTGTCGAAGTGATTACCCTATAGGTCAAGTTACTAAGTGGAAAGTGGATTAATAATGAGTCTCATAAATTTTTAATGGTTTCCAAGTGCTTGAGTACCTACATAAGATAGTTGTACCTACCCGCGACACAAGAGAGACAAGTATATAAGCTCAGATGTTAAGTGGACAAGCAAGTGAATTTTGTTGTCCCAAAATACAACAGTAAAGAAGAGTATATATCATCAATGACTAAAGTTGTTTACTGCATATTTAACCACTCAAAGCTTCAAATATTTATTGATAAATGAAGCACAAAACATGTAGATTAATATCTAATACTTAGGCACAACCTTTAGTGGTTTTAGATGGTTTCTATATGATGTTTTCATAATATATTTGTAACATCCAAGTTGATGTAGAAAATATTTTCTACAGCAACAAGTTTTAACCTTCAAAAACAAGCAATTAATCTGACAAAAAGTTCACCAATTAACAATAGAATGATAATAATGGCTTACTAGCAAATTTCCATGGTTAAAATGAAAGTTAAAATCAAAGATATAAAACGATTTGCTACATCCCTAATGTTTGTAGCTTTTATTTAGAAATAGCTCAAGATATACTAGGCCAATAAATATGCCCTAGAGGATTTAGGAAACTTAAAGCATCAAGAAAATATTCCAACTTGAACAAGATCAATATCTCTCAAAATCATGTTTACCAATGCAAACAATTTATTTCTCCAATGCAATAAATGATTATTGCCTTGCCAAATGGGTTATGTACTCTTATTTTATTAGGTTATACCTACATAATCTCAAGGGGTGTAAGCTACTTTACTTCCTTGAAATAGTAACCCTAACAAGGTAAAGTCTAGGAGGGTGTAAACCCTTTTACTCCTCCTAGCGACCTTTGCAATAGCCTTTTCAACAAACAATAATGATAAAACTTGGTGGAGGGTGTATGCCCTTGCACTCCTCCAAGAATATAGCCAAAAACAACCATGGAACAAGAAATAAACCTAACAAAGCACAGATTTTCCTTACCAATTCCAAGAAATGTCAAGACAAAACCCTAGTTACCAAGAAATTTTCATCACCAAAGAAAGATAAAGAGCCTCCAAGAGTAGCACACCACTTCACTTCATTAGTTAAGATACAAACCATATCACAATAGAGAGAGAGAGAGAGAGAGAGAGAGAGAGAATGATTTTGCCCAAGAGGGGCAAAAATTTCAGCCAAATAGTCTTCTCACAATGGGAGAGATATAATAAAATGGCAAGAGTTTGATCTCTATTTATACAAATCTTATAAAAAAAATTGTTTGTCCACTTAACTTAGGGTAAACCAAAAAACAAGAGAGACGTTTCCTTTTATTTTTCCCCTTTACATCATAAATTAAAATTTAACTTTAAAAATTGTACATACGAAACCCTAAAGATGACGTCAACCCTCTCTAGGGTGATGTTTTGACACTTCTAGCAAGTCGTTGAGAAAAGGGAGGATGTCATTAGGCCTCCTAAGTATCCTCCTGCATAATCTAGGCTCATAAAAGGGTCCTCCTCTTCAAAAATTCCAAGTGTCCATCAAAACACATCATCATCATTGTTATCGCACGATCTGTAGTTGCACAAAGCCTAAAAGAAACTAGGTCAAGATTGGCATAACACGAGGGTAATCCTGTCATTGTCACCCCAAAATGATACCCTTCTCTATTTAGGAGGAAAAAACTTCTCCAAGGGAGACGTCCCTAGACCTAGTCGGTTGATGTAGGGAAAGAAATGATAAGTAAACTACCCCCTCTCTAGGTCACTCAAGTCAAGTTTAAGTCTTGAAGGATGAAGCAAAAGAAATATAAAGTGTGCATGCCCCTTACCAATAAAAAAACAAGTGTTAAAGGCAATAACAAATGATAACGATGCTTCAACAAGACATTAAACTTGTGAATATATGTTGGTTGTCTATGTATGCAGCAAATTACAAGTAGATGATAGCGATAAGTAAATAATAACAACTGCAAATTTGTATCAACTAGAACGCACTTGTGTGGACAATGTGAAAAAGCATTTAAAGAATCAATGATAATACTTTGTTTTTATGTGATTTCTCTAAATATATCAACCAATAATTGGATTTAAATAGGCTATCTAAGTTAAATGTAACTATAGTAAAATAGAAGTAATGACAGCATCAAACAAGCTTCAGAAATGTACTCTACTAAGGCAATTGAACAAACACTTGAGCATATATTGATAGTAACTTGCATTGTACAAATTTCGGGCTATTATAAGGTGGTTGGTAGGCTGATATAGATTGAAAACAATGGTTGTAATAGTTAATTATCAATAGTAATTAAGTGGATGTTAGTATCTCTAAGCTAGGTTAGTTAACTAGTTAAAATTAGTAGGGTAATCAAGTAGGAAATGATTTGGAGTTTGAGTTTGAAGATACTTGTCAAAGAGTGAAGTTTCACTAGTGACTTTATAAGGGTATTGGATTCAATTAGGAGGCTTCCTTCAAGGCTACTAACAAGTTATTTTACACACAATCCAAGACGGAGAAAGACCTGGGAGGAGTAGCAACTTAAGTCCTCCTAGGTCTGAACTTAAGAAGTGAGGAAGCTAGGGTGTAGGAACTTCTATACCCTAGAACCTCCTTCTTATTGGATTTTTATGGATGAAAATTACTTTGCACAATAACTAAGTATAAACCTCTAGAGAGCTAGCACTTTAGGGCCCTAGGGTTTCACTAGTTACTAGATTAATTCAATAAAGCTAGGAAAATAAAAAGCAAGAAAGTTAGCACTTTAAGTTTATTACTTCAAGCATTAATTAAAACATGCAATTTCATAATCATGTATGAGAAAGAAAACCATTACCATAACCATTTACAATGACAAAGTAAAAATCTACTTACTTGCACCAACAATAATCATGTAAAACCATGCAAGATTGCCACAAAAACTTCATAAAATTTGTCCAAGTACCAAAAACAAGCCTTAAAAGAGTAGTGCCCTCCTTATTGCAGCCAATAACCCTTAGTAGGCTGAAAATTTCAGACCCCCACTCTCCCAAGTGAGAGTTATCATGAAATGAATGTCACTTTATGTTTATTTATACCAAAAGTTGACCTTTAATTTTTTTTGTCAAAATATCAGGGTATTCTTGACCAATTTACTACAAAATTACATTTTTATCAAATTAAATTCAATTTGCATCTAAATAGGCCTTCAAAGGTGACATCATGCCCTCCCAGGGTGACGTTGGGCCTCAAGTGTGGGATGATGGGAAAAGGAGTGAAACATTGGGCCTCCAAAGGCCTTAAATTTTCCCACACGTGCCAATATCCTCATGAATTCCTCCAAGGTGAAAACCCTAGCTGACAAGTGATGTCTATGGCTACAGAGGTGACATCCAAGGCCTCCCAATTCCAACATTTAGGTGGGAGGAGCATGATACCTTAGTTCTAGGTCTTCCACAGTGCCTCCAAAGGAAACATCCTTCCTTCATCTGGAGCAAGCTTTCAATATCTTCTTACCCCTGGCTGGGGTTTTAGCATCCATATGTGGGCTTTGATCCCCCATGAAGGTCTGAGATAATAATTTCCTCATGTGTAAATGTCCATCAGGAAAGGTCCTGCAGAAATAACAAGTACGCCCTCCAGGGGTTCATAAGTCATGAGGATCATAGCATGTAAATAACATCCAATAATTAAATTACCCAAACATGTGCATCAAACCCCCCTTAACACCAAACACATGCTCAAAGACATTATGCAATTTGACAAGTTAGTTTTGGAGAGGGTCTCAGAGTGTCCTATTGGGCTAACCTCTTTTAAGTTTGGGGTGTTTCCCAGGTGGAATCTAGTCCAATTCATGTAAGTGTATGAAGTGGAATGGGGTAAATATTTGGGCATGGGGTGCATGTGATAACAGGGAAATGTAGAGTCTTACCTGTGGGTGCATTTGTGGAGGGTGAGTTGCACCTTGTCATGTATGCAATTGTTTCCTATCCCATTCATTACCTTTTATTATTAGCTTATTTATTTTGATCTTTTTCTCTTGTGCTTCAAGGGAATAGTTAAGGGCCACTGTCCTGGCTTGATCACCAGAGGTGACAACATTATCCACAAACATTTCACGAAAATGAGAAGGTTGGCTCATAATGAGACCCCCTTTCTCTTGGATATGCCACCAAGAGCCACTACACTGGTTTGGTGACTAGATAGGTGGTAGTGTCATACCGCTACAAGCCCATGGTCATAATAGGTCGGCTCGTGATGAGACCTCCTATCCATCAACTAGTACCTTAAGTGTTTATGTTATCTTGTGGGTCCCCTTTTCTTACTGAGAATATTTTCACTACTTTCTCAGGGATCTCTAGGTGAGGCATCTCAAAGGTTTCAAAATTTGATTTTAACTCTTGCCAGCTACTTTTACCCTTGGGGTCTTTAGCCCCTTCTTCCCATGAGGTAAGGTACAACCCTTCATAGTGTATTCAATCCCAATAACCAAAAAGGAAAGGGAAAATGGAAGGAATAAATATGGAATGTGGTAAGTATGGATGGAACAAACGATGACCCTTCAAAGATCCACCCGGTAACAAACCATCCTAAAGGGAAATCAACTTACTAGGGCAATGTGTCACCCTTCCGGGTTTGAACAAGGAAAAGAGCATAATTTCCAAGCAAATGTCATGAAATGAAAAAGGATTCAAATACAACATGTTCAAGTGCTTCAAAAATAAGAGTGATACATACCATGATACTCAGACTCATTACCTCGTGGAGCAAGACTCAACGCTACTTTAGGACCAAGCCGGTGTGATTGATACTGTTGTTGGTGATATGTGGATTGCACTAAAGAAATGAGGGGCCCCACGGGGCCATGCTTAATTCGTCTAGATATCGGTACTCCATGTCTAGGACTTTTGGGCCTCAAGATGTGATCTCCTTAGTTATCCCTAGGTAAGGAGATAACAAGCACCAAAACCCTATCCCTAGGGTGATGTCAAGCCCTTCAAAGTGACGTTTTTTCCTCCAAAGGTAGATCGTTCATCTTGTAGGGGATAGGTGAGATCCTCCATGGTGTATCTCAAGCCTCCAAAGGGGATAGGTGAGATCCTCCATCCTGTGGGATTCATGCCACAAGGAAGCCCAAGCTAGGCTTGTTCTTACAAAACTATCCACCAAGCGAAGTTCTGCAAAGACAATGAATGCGCCATCCAAGGATCTCAGGTCAAGTGCATCATGATAAGTAAATCAACTGAATAAAAGAGCCACCAAATCATGTGCACCAAAAACCACCTCATCAAACTAAACAAGTGCTCAAATACACTATGCAATTGGACAAGTTTAGGTATGGTAGGGTTGACAAAGTGACCTATTGGGTGAGTCATTCCTCAATTCAAGGAGTGTTTCAGGGGTGGACCCCCCTCTAAGTCATGTGGAGAAAATGAAGTGGATGGGATAAAGACTTTTGGGCATGGGGTTCATGACATATAATGGACCGTGTTGTCTCATTTATGGGTGCCTTTATAGAGGGTGTGTTGCACCTTCATTTTCAATGCATCCTTTTTCCAAGCCCATTCAATGCCATTAATTAATTAAGGTCCAAAATGATTGGGTACTCCCTATGGGGTAACATATATCTTGGGGGAAAGTACCATATTTCCATTTGAAGGGATAAATACACAAAACGCCATTGGGGTATAGTCTAGGTTGTAACGTACTTGTGTAAATCCCTCAACAATTGGGACATTTATATGTATGTGCTTTCTTTTGCAGGTCTTTGATTTTTTAGAAGAAATGTTTCATTGTTCTTAAGACCTCTTTGGAAGAGCATTTGGAAGGTTCATAATATGTATTTTATCTCTTACCAGTTACATTCCCTCTAGGCCTTCAGCCCCTTCTTCCCATGAAATGAGAGACAATCCCTTCTTGGGTTAGTACACCCAAAAATACCAAAAGATAAGGAGACAAGAGGATGAAGTGTGAAAAGTGAAAAGTACGATCAGGAATGGCACGATGGCTCGTCAAGGGGACCTCCTAGTAGAAAATCCATCCCTAAGGGTGACCACTTACTAGGGCACAATGTCAACCACCAAAGTGAAACAAGGCAAAGAACATAATTTCCAAGCAGACATTCTGTAATCCAAAGAAACTTTAAATGCAACATACTTAAAATGATTCAAATATTGAAATGACACTCACCATAATACCTGGCTTGTACCTCATGGAGAAATACCCAATGTCTTCATGGAGCAAGATGATGTGGTGGATACCATCGTGATGAATGGTCGTGAGGTGGGCCTCTGTCTGTGCAAGTGTACATTGCCATCCATTTATCTCTCGGTACTCCATGTTTGCAACCTGAGGGCCTCGAGACAACATCTCCTTAGTTATCCCTAGGAATTGAGGATAACATCTGTCTCTTACTTGGGGACATGTACTCGCCATAGAGTGCATCAAAACTGCAACATCTTCTGGTGGGCATGTGCCTACACGCACTGAAACAAAAAATTGTTAAGTGTAGGATGCATTACTCATCCTTTGTCCATATAATCAAAACCAAAATATCCAAAAATGACAACTAATCTAGAAAATAATTTTCTTGTATTTTTCATATATAAAAAATGTAAATCAATAATGCAAAAAGAGAAAAATGAAAATCAAAGATGAAATGAAACTAATCTACTATGAGAAATCAATATGAAAATGAAAGAAATCAAGATGACCTACCTAGTTATCTGGGGCCTGGGCTCCGAAGAAATCAAGTACCTTGAATATAGGGTCAGAGAAGAGACCCTTCCACTGGTAATGGAATCTTTCTCCCATCCAAGGTTGTCAAGTAGTATTTCTCTTTCTTAGACTTATTCTTGATTATGTAAAGGCCAAACCAAGAGCCATCATCATGTTGATCATATTTAGGATTTCCCTTCCTCTTATCCCACATGAACGCAAGACTTACTTCAATGTAGTTGATGTAAGGTATATTCTTGATGTAAGGATAAGAAGGAGGTTGTGTGTTGACTACATCCTTAATGGATTTATCACGTTCCTTGTTTTCCTTATCTTCTTCCTTCTTCAATATCTTGATGTCTCCTAGTTCTTTCCCTTGGAACTTTGCAAGCTTGTCCTTGTATTCATTCATTCTTGGAAGTAGTGTATCTATGGAATCTTCCTGTGCAAAAGGAAAGTCCCATGAATCATACTCAATGATCTGGAGACATACATCAAAGTCACAATCACTAGTGTAATCAGGATTGTTTGGATCCATTACATGCTTCTCAATTCTCTCCCGACTATATAGAATCTCAAAAGTACCATCCCCCATGGGAATATGTGCATGGGTGAGATCCATACTGAGAAAACCCCCAAGAACAGTGAATCGGCTTCTTGATAGAAGCATTCCCCAAGCATCTAGAACATCAATCACCACTATGTTCATAATGAGGCTGATATGAGGAAAATCAATCACGTAAACTTCAACATCTTCACAAAGTCCATAAACCTTGAACTTCTTGGAATCAATGCCACAAACATTCCCATATGGTTGGGTTTTCTTCAGACCGAGTTTTTCCATCACCTTTAAGGAAATTACATTTGCAGACGCCCCAGAGTCCAACATACAATTGTTCAAACGAAGACCATTTATTCCTAAAGAAAGACAGAAGGGAGAGTTTTCATCCTTTTGTCGATCAAGATACATAGTATTCAAAATTATTTGAGGATCCTCCTTTTCAACTGGTATGTTCAATAACTTCAACAATTATTTTCTTACAGAGGAGAGATTGCACAATTCTATCATAGGGACTACCATATTCAACTTCCCAAACATGACCAACACGTTTATGTTCAACTGAATATCCTCTTCTGCTGAAGTTGGCTCTAGGAGCAACTCAAGGACCGTAGGTGGAGGTGGTGGGACCACCTTATTTGTATATGGAAGAGGAGATCCCACTTCTGGATGAGGTGGGGTTGGAGGCTGTGGCAGAGGAGTTGAGGTCTTGTTCCTTCTATCATATGTCAAAACTTCATCGATATGTTCCTTAGTGATATATTCTTCTTGGAAATTATCGATCATGTCCATTAAGTTCATAGTATCATGGGAATCTTCATCACATTTGGGACATTCATCCTCTCGATGAGATCCTTGACATGTAGAACACCATGGCATTTCTCATGTGTTGTGTTTCTCATGTGTTGATCATTCCAACGGGGTTCAATGTGTCTCAAAATTATGTTTACCAATGCAAACAATTTATTTCTCCAATGCAATAAAGTATTAGTGCCTTTCCAAATGGCTTATAGAGTCTTCTTTCATTATGTTAGACCTACTAAATCTCAAGGGGTGTAAGCCCTTTCACTTCTTTGAGATAGTAACCCTAACAAGGTAAAGTCTAGGAGGGTGTAAACCCTTTTACTCCTCCTAACAACCTTTGCAATAGCCTTTTCAACAAACAATAATGATTAAACTTGGTAAAGGGTGTATTCCCTTATACTCCTCCAAGAATATAGCCAAAAACAACCATGGAACAAGAAATAAACATACCAAAGTGTATATTTTCCTTACCAATTCCAAGAAATGCCAAGACAAAACCCTAGTTACCAAGAAATTTTCAACACCAAAGCAAGAGAAAGAGCCTAGAAGAGTAGAAAACCACTTCACTTCATTAGAGAAGATACAAACCATATCACACGAGAGAGAGAGAGAGAGAGAGAATCATTTTTCCCAAGAGGGGCGCAAATTTCAGCCAAATAGTCTTCTCACAATGGGAGAGCTATGATAAAATGACAAGAGTTTGATCTCTATTTATACAATTATTCTAAAAAAGTGTTTGTACACTTAACTTAGGGTAATCCAAAAACAAGGGATATGTTTCCCTTTATTTTTCCCCTTTACATCATAAATTAAAATTTAACTTTAAAAATTGCACATAAGAAACTCTAAAGATGACGTCAACCCTCTCTTGGGTGATGTTTTTGACACTTTTAGCAAGTCGTTGAGAAAATGGAGGAGGTTGTTGGGCCTCCTAAGGCTCCTCCTTCGTGTGCTAGGATCATCAAAGGGTCCTCCTCTTCAAAAATTCCAAGTGTCCATTAAAACACATCATCACCACCAAAACCCTAGCCCTACGGTGACGTCAAGCCCTTCAAAGTGACGTTTTGGCCTCCAAAGGTAGATCATTGGGCTTGTAGGGGATAGGTGAGATCCTCCATGGTGTCTATAAAGCCTCCAAAGGCTATAATCATCATCTAGTTTTCAATCCATGGTATCCAACCTATGGGCTTCATGCCCCAAGGTAGCCCAATCTAGGTTTGTTCTTCCAAAGCTGCCCACCAAGCAAGATCCTGCAAAGACAATGAATGTGAACTCCAAGTATGTCAATTCAAATGCATCATGATAATTAAATCAAATCAATAAAAAATCCACCCAAACATGTGCACCAAAAACCACCTCATCAAACTAAACAAGTGCTCAAAGATGTTATGTAATTGGCCAAGTTTAGGTATGGGAGGCTTGACAAAGTGACCTATTGGGTGAGTCATTCCTTAAGTCAAGGAATATTTCCCAAGTGAACCCCCCTCTAAGCCATGTGGAGAAAATAAAGTGGATAAGGGAAAGACTTTTGGGCATGGGTTTCATGACATACAAGGGACTGTAGTTTCTCATTTATGGGTGCCTTCATAGAGGGGGTGTTGCACCTTTGTTTTCAATGCATCCTTTTTCCAAGCCCGTTCAATGTCATTAATTAATTAAGGTCCAAAAAAACTAGGTACTCCTTATGGGGTAACATACAAATTGGGGGGGAGTACCACAGTGTCACTTAAAGGGAGAAGTACACAGAGTGCCATGGGGTATAGTCTGATTTGTAACACACTTGTGTAAATCCCTCAACAAGTGGGACATTTATATGTATGTGTTTACTTTTGCATGTTTTTTTTATTTTTTAGGAGAAACATTTCATTTTTTCTCGTGACGTATTTGGGAGAGAATATGGAAGGTTCATAATATGGCTTTTATTTCCTTCCAAATACATTCCCTCCAGTCCTTCATCCCCTTCTTCCCATGAAATGAGGGACAATCCCTTCTTGGGTTAGTACACTCGAAATCCCAGAAGATAAGGAGACGAGGGGATGAAGTGTGAAAAGTGACAAGTATGGTCGAGAATGGAACGATGACTCATCAAGGGGAGCTACCAGTATCAAACCCATCCCTAAGGGTGACCACTTACTAGGGCACAATGTCAACCACCAAAGTGAAACAAGGCAAAGAGCGTAATTTCCAAGTGGACATTACATAATCAAAATCAATTTTCAATGCAACATACTTAAAATGCCTCAAATATTGAAATGACACTCACCATAATACCTGGATTGTACCTCATGGAGCAATACCTAATGTCTTCCTGGAGAAATATGATGTGGTGGATACCATCATGATGAATGGTGGTGAGGTGGGCCTTTATCTGTGCAAGTAGACATTGCTAGCCATTTGTCTCTCAGTAATCCATGTCTGCAACACGGGGGACTTGAGACATTATATCCTTAGTTATCCCTAGGAATTGGGGATAACAGGTACGGCTCAGAAAGGCACTAAAAAACTGTAATAGGTCTTAATGTAGAACTAAATAAACTCCATGGGACATAAAGGTGACTCACCTTGGATGCTTGTAGGGTTTCAAAATAGTCCCTATTCTCACTCCATTAATTCACTAAAACCTTCACAATTACTTCCATTTCACCTTCATATCACCTCCACATCATTACATTTACCTCATCATTGGGTTATAACTATGCCTTTTCCAAAGTTTATCAATTCTTAACATTTTTAAGTGGATTTGTGGTTAAACTTTAGAAAATAATATGCTTATACTTATACCT
>ML778797.1:1335238-1385683 GCA_009831015.1 Picea engelmannii | reverse complement strand
CATGCTGATTTGCTTATTTTAGGTATAGCTTAATTTATGTTTTTGTTTGATTTCAGTTTTTAAAGTCTTGTTAAATGCTCTAATACTGGAAGGATCTTATTTGAAAGTGTTTTTGTAAGAGAACCATAAGATCTCAGACAATTGTTAGATTTAGGTTTGTTTGGTTTTAGCTCTTAAGTTTTGTTAAATGTTCTAATACTGGAAGGATCTTATTTGAAAGTGTTTTTGTAAGAGAACCATAAGATCTCAGACAATTATTAGATTTAGGTTTGTTTGGTTTCAGCTCTTAAGTTTTGTTAAATTTTCTAATATTGGAAGAGTATTATTTGAAAGTGTTCATGTAAGAGAACCGTAAGACCTCATACAATTATTAGATTTAGATTTGTTTCATTTCAGCTTTCAAAGTTTTTATTAGATGTTCTAATATTGGAGAAGATCCTAAAATTCAAGTGTTCTTGTAAGAGAACCTTAGGATCTCGATGAATGTTAGATCTAGGTTTGTTTAGTTGTTGGAAGAGATCTTGTTGAATATGTTCTTGTAAAAGAACCAAAGATCTCGGACATATTAGAAATCTTTCTAGACCTATAGGTGGCACTTCTAAGTTTACCTTCCTGGGTTGACATTAAATTAAACTCTGATCGACATCATCAATTAGAACTAATCAATGCTCTGAACAAGGGGAACATAGGGATGCTACCAAAAATTGAATCAAGAACTGTAAAAGCACGGGGTCCTCTTGTTATTTCCAAAGGGGTGCCACGAGGAGAGGAAATATATGTCGTACCAAAATGGTAAATGGCATGCCTGATATTTCAAAAGGTGTTTGAGGAGGATACAATAGATATAAACATTGTATTGAAAGATAAAATATGCAATCAGAATCCCACAGGGGAAACTAAATTTGGACTTGAAGGGGTAATGAGGAGATAAATTCCTGAGAAAACAACCAGATAGCGATAATGCAGAATGTGAAAACTAAAAATGGAAGTAATCAAGGGTAGGGCCATTAGTGACAATCTCCTCGGGGATGGGTGAATGGTGGCATACAAATAGAAGAATTATCATTGTATGGATGAAGCAGAGGGATTATGATATGTGAAAATCCAACATATACCAACCATAAATGCAATAGTTTTGGGGGTAAAGGTTGTTAGCATGATGAGAAGAAATACGTGTGCCTTCAAATCTAGGATGAAGACTAACTAGAATCCCAATCCTAATGGGATTAAACGGCATGGGTACCAAAATGCTATACGGGTCACTATTCTAGGGCACCCATGGAAGGAAGGTTCTATCACCAGGTAGATGGAAAATGAAAAATATGGAGATGTTGGTCCATCTACCGAAGTGAGGGGGGTCTTATAGGAAATTTACAGGGAATGAAAGGAAAATGCTATGAACTGAAGGGATTTAAACTATGCTAAATTCCAAGGAAATTGAGGCCTGGAGGAGACCCATATCCATGAATAAAAGAGGTTATCCATGGTGAAATATAAATCATAATTTAATACAGACCAAAGCATAAGGGTGCTCAAGTAATTGAGATAGACGTGTGGGAATTAGTAAGAAAACAAGCATGCTTTAATGCTTCTTGGAAAAATGGCTTCATGGTGAAGTATCAAAGAAAGAAATTTTGAAAATACGCTTTTGAAGAGCTCAAAAACTTGATTCCAATGATGAAAACGGTGTGTCAATCAAAGTTTGTATGAGCCCATATGAGGTAAGAGAAAAAAGAGGGATTTTTCCATAAAAAGGGTTTTCCCTCCAATTTTCAATTCATTATTGCACTTGTTGGAGGTTGATATTAGTGAGGAGAAGAAGGACCTAAATCTTCATGAGCTCCCTGCAGACAAACTGATCATCAAAATTAGGATTTGCAACTTTCAGGTTGGTGACCAAACCTTAGTTGTCATTTTCTATGTATTGGTTTTGTAGTTAGGTTCAAGGCTGCCTTAGGGAACCCCCTGGAATTTTTTTGGGGGCCAACACACTTAACATGGTTGGTATCTGAGTTTGGACCACATAAACATGCCTAGTTATAGTGTTGACCAACACAAAAAAAATGGGTTTTGTTTGCATGAGACAAAAATGAGCTTTTGAGCTCAAAATCGCTAGGGAAGCCTATTTTGAAGGGAGAAAGGGTAGTGACCCATATTTTCATAATATGATGAAAATAAATTATGAAATTTGGTTTTGTGAAGATATGGTTGATTTCAAGGTACTCCAGAGACAGCGAGAGTTCAAATATATTCTAGATCAAGTTCCAGAGAACTAGACAGTGAGAGGAGCTCTAGCTTGGTATGGACTACCAAATATGTTGAGAACCCACTAATGAAAATGGGGGAAGGCCTCCTCTCTTGTATAGTGCAATACTAGGATGAAAATGCAAAGGAATTTGTATAGGGAGAGAATATTGAGATCACCATACAAGATATATGTTTTCTCACAGGGCTCTCTCCATTGGGAGCAGTGGGGGGAACTCAATCAATATTTCCTCGAGAGAAGTGGTTAGAGGAGTTCCTCAAGACCCATTGTTTACCTAGTGCTAGGTTAGAGATTTTGTTAACCAACTCATGGACCTAGAGCGATTAGAGACATGGGCTACGACTGTAGTGTTGATCCACATATTGGGTATTCATTCTCTACACAAGGTGTTTAGAGGACAGATGTTGTTGATAGAGAGGGTATTGGTTGGGACCTACTTTGGATGGGCCCACATGATGTTGATGACATTGAAGTTCCCACTGGCCTCCCACCAAAAAGTTTCAAGAGGGAACTACACATTTTGAATATTCCTATGTTCCTTCTTTTTTGAGAGGATCCCCACTTTATGTCCTCATGTTTTCATTCGTGATAGGGGCCCACAAGATCCTTGAATGCAATGTTGGGGGTAGTTGTTGAGGTGATGGGGTTGTGGGGGGGTCGTAAATGTGTTTCGAGTCGATATGTTTGTACGTTGGGATCAAATATCAATATACATCAAGGATTATCCATACGTAGGGATGAACTACTAGGGTAACCTTGAGCTACCACTACTAGTTGGTCAAGCATGGGGAGCAAATGACAATTGTAACACCTCAGATTCACTTCAGTGCACCCTATATTTTTTTCGTTAGATGTGATCCATCATATGAGCATATTATGTGTATCATTGTATCATGATGAGCCAAAAGTGTGGTTATATTTGTAGTTATGTATTATATTGGGCCATGCTTAGATGATCTATGTAATAGTGAGGGACCTAGGTGGTATCTCTAAATCCCTTATGGTCGGTCATGGCCCATCCTTTTAGTTCCCATTTCAACATATGTCTCTCTTATGACTCTAACTAACTACCCCTTGGTGGAAATAACTCACCATCATGTTGGTAATTTATGATTTGGGTAGTTATGCAAGTGTCTTGGGATGGATCTACTAGGACACATGATCTAGAAGAATTTCTAGCCTCCCTCACTTCTATGTATGTAATGTAAAAGTGTTTCTCATGTTGTAAAGGTTGTCACGCCTATTGGAGCACGCTTATATTATGCCTAATCATGGATCCCCCCTTATGTATTTGTCACACTTTGGCTATGGACTCTTGGAGATGATTCTACAGTTGCTTAGAGAGTTTCATGTTTCTCAAGGAAATTTCACAGATATTGAGCTAGTACATAGATCCCAAGGCACTGGTCACATCACCCAAGACACTTTGGGGCTATTTTCACTTGCATAGCTCTACTCTTGACATGTCACGTTCTAGATTCTTGAGCAATTTCCTCCATTTTTTGATGCATCATTCACTTAATTTGAGAGAAGCCCCCGTTGGAGGACTTGTCTACTAGCGATCTTAGCATGTGTGAATAATTTTTTACTTGAAGAGGGTTATTCCATAGTTTGTGGAGGTTGCTTGCATGATATGCGAATATTTTTTCACCTATGAGACCTCATATTTGACCATTGGAGCTAATTTTAGGGTGTTGTCCCTTCTTTTCATGGAGATGGTTGAGTGTTATTCACATCCCAGATGTTGAGGCATTGCATCATGGATCCACTTTCTTGATTTGAGGACGACGCTCACTTTGGAGGTTACTTTGCACATTATATCATGCATGTTGATGGGGCATCTAACCTTGGAGAAGATCTAGGGGTTTCCATACCCTAGATCTAGGATTTCATTGCATATATTGAGGGAAACCTAACTTCAAGAGAAATTATCTTTTGATAGAATGCCCATAATTATGCCAGATCAATGCCATTAGATGCAGAATGGTTAGGCGATTCCCAAAATGTCGCCAAAATAGAAAATCAAGAAAAAAATGACAAAGTTATGGTGCTTTTAAAATATTTTGCGCGAATATTTTTGTTGCAATTTTGACCACTCGTTTGAGGAATGGTCCACATTTTTTGATTAAGCATTTTGTTTACTTTCTGGAGTTGATTGTGGATTTATCCACTTGGAGGCCTTGGAGGATAGACGTTGCACCTTTGACTCATCTTCTTCGCTCAGTGATGGAGACATCCCACTCTTTTTGGGGAAATATTGTACATGTGGCATGTTTTACTTGTATTTTGACTTAGTCTCCTTCATTATGTGGATGACAAGTCACTTTTGTAGATCTCCTAGGCTAAATTTAGGGAGATTAGAAAATAATAAAGAATGAGAAGTATGTAGAAGCCTCATTCATAAATAAAGGCTCTCCTCTCATTCCAAATTGTTGTTGTTTTTGTTGAATATCATTTGAGAATACAATTTGTTGAAGATCTACCTAGTGGAGGTTTTAGTGTTAATTCTTGGAGCTCTCTCTTTCTTGGTTTATTTTTGGTGCATCAAAGATTTTTTGTGATAGTTCAAGACTTCTACTAGATTTCAAGATCAATCTATTGAAGGGTTACTATACCAATTTGAGAGAAGATATTTTAAGGTTTGTTCCTTCCTTCTTCTCTTGTTATCTTGGGTAAGTGCTTAATCCATTGCTTTGTTTTTTCCTCTTGGCAAAGGTTTTAAGTGTTTTGTTCAAGTTGTAGTTGATATTGTTGGTGAAGGCTTTTTCCCTCATGGAATCCCTTCTTGTAGGTGTTGAAACACACACTGACATTGAATAAGATATATGTAGTTCAATTAATTATTCATAAACATGTATAACACAAACTGTATGAAGTAGATAAAATATCATTCTTTTATTTATTTAACTTGAATGAATACAAATAAAATCAATCCTTTAATATCTTTAACTTCAACTGAATATGAGAGATCCAACTCTCGAATACAAGACCCAGCTTGTAGTTCTCAAATCCAACTAAGAAATGAGGCATCCACCCTCATAACAATACCCAACTTGTTGATCTCGTATCCAACTGATACGTGAGGAATCCAATCCTCATGACAAGACTCATCTCATAAACATGCACCAACCTGATAGAACGAACTTTCATTCAATCCATTATATATATATATATATATATATATATATATATATATAGAATGCACCAAGAAACTTTCTTCCCTTCATATTCCTTTACTTATATAGTCCTCCAAAGGGTGCCACTTTGAAACAATGTGTCCTTTTGGAATGAAACATAGCACCCTTTCATTTAATTAACAAAATTGGTTACTTTTATTAATTTATTTTCATACACCAATTTAGACAACGGTTTTCGTATGAAGATTATGGAGTGTTGAAAACAAATTTTAAAATTCTACGACATGAGTTTTTTTCCAGAACATGCCCAATTAGCCGACATGAAGGAAATTTCCCCAGAAAGTGTGCTAGGTGGTCGATACAAGGGGTTCTTTGAAGACAACTTGCCCAGATTTTTCTTTCATCGTCGGATGCCAAATCGACTTCAGTACATATTACCTTTTCATGAATGTCTAAATTGACCTCCACATATCTCCTTTGTTGGTGATTATTTAAACTCAACTTGTAAACATTTTACTTGATGGTTATATTAAAATTGGTTCCCTCTCAGCTGCTAGTCATTAAAAATTTGACTTGGTCTCACCCTTTTTTGTATTTGTTTCCTTGTTTGACCGACAAACATTTTTTTGGTCGACTCAAATAAGATAAATTTTGACTTGAGTATTTCAATTCTATTCGACCCATATTACTTCATCGTTGACCCGAATTGTATTTAAGTTTTCTTTGACTTCGACCTTTAGGTTACTTATTTCTTGGACCAACTCGACTTGGAAGAAAACCAACTTGAGAAATTTGAATTTGGTCATCTCGACTTGCTTTATCCGACTTGTATTTCCCAACTCAATTTTTCTTCAACTTCGACCTTCAGTTGGTCGACTTGCTTTAGCCAACTTGTATTTCCCGACTCAATTTTTCTTCAACTTCAACCTTCAGTTGGTCAAATTGTCTTAGACTCTTCTTGAAATCGATCGACTTGACTTCTCCAACTTCCATCAATCTGCAGGCTTGCAGTCGGTCGACTCATCTTGCAGTCGATCGACTTCCAGATAGTCAAACTTATTGTTGTTTGAATCGACTCGACTTGTGACTCAATGGTGTCAATGCTTCCTCACCAACCATCCACCATTGACATTTTGTCTCATCTCTAAACTCTTCTTCAATTGATATTTTATGAATCACTTTTAATGAACCATGTTTTATTAACTTATTTATTTTTTATTTGTATTGATCCATATTCGATTATCCATTTACCCTTTTTATCTGAAAAGTTTCTTCACATTTTCTTCTTTTGTGCATAGATGTTAATGACACAATCTCAACCTTATACAATATAGGACGAGTGTATCAAGCTCATACAATATATTAGTCAATATTATATTTATATTGATATTCAAGTCACCTTCATAACATTGTGTCCAATATTAAAAATGCTTGACATTCAAGTCACCTTCATAACAATATGTCCAATATTGACAATGCTTCTCAAACCAATCAATCAATGATACTTCAYCTATTTATCAAGGTTGACATCAAGGACAACCAAATTGCCAACAATAGGGCCTTCGTCTTCACACCTTATCTTGATTAGGTAAAAGAATATTCTATTGAAGGGGTTCTAATCTCTCAACCCTTATCCTTTAAATAAGAATGACCAATTCTTAGAGGGGAATACTTCTTAAACCCATAAGACTTAGTGGAAAAGACACTTGTCTTCTTCCAACAACCAACCAAAAAACCCTAAAAATACAAACTCCTTATTTTTGTTTGTTTAGAAATAAATCTAACGGTGAAAAATCAAAGAAAATTTTAATTTGGCTTTCTTTCCTACTATAGTGCATAGATTATCGATTATATAATTTCCTAGATTAGTTTGTTCAAGGGTTTGTGCTTAATTGTGTATCTTTAACCCTAATAAGGAAAACATACCCTATAGAATTGTTCTTCAAGGTTTTATCCAATGTTTTATGGGTTGATTTAAGGCTTTCTCAAATCTGGAAAATATATAGCAACAAAAAATAATCAGGTTTGGAGAAAACCTAAAGCTAGGGTTTGGTACCTAAAGGTTCATATTTATTCATACCTAGATTATATTTCATTTCTATATTGTTATTACAATTTTATATTACACTTCTAGAGGTGAAATTGATCTCTTAACTGCTTATAATTGCTTATCTTTCATTTCAAGACATTATTAGTGAATTTTAGTGCTAACATTGAATACACTAGGGGATTCACCATATATTTTTCAAGTTCTTACTTAGTTCATTGTTACATATCTTTTGAACTTGATTCTAACGTTTATTGGGTTGTTATTTTATAGCATATATCTTTCCCTGGTAAAGTCATTCAAGGCGTTTTGTTTTCAAATGGATTTTTCTCTCTTGGATGGTCTTTTCATCACACTCTAAATATGAAATTTTTGCGTTATTTTATGATAAACTATGTTTAGAAGTTGTGGACAACCAAAAGATTGTCTTTATTCTAGGATATAAATCAATTGCACACATTGCACCATTGATTGATGTTAGTTGATTACACGCTTTTGCCCTAAAGTAGCTTAAAATTGGTTTTCACCTCTTTGAGGTTTCATTTGTTGAGTGATAGTCATTTAATTGCAAATCTGAAATTGTTAACATTGTTTCTCTTTCATATCAGATTTGACACACACATCCACTAGCTCCTTATCCTCTTTTTCAAGTTAATATATTGGTGGTTTATGCTATTATTTATAATTGGTTATATTTAAAGTATTTAATCACTTATTGGAATCCTTGTGCATCTAATTATTATACATTTGTGGATTCTCTAAAGTAAATCATAAAATTGCATGGAAATTAATTTACTAAGAGGTTTACTTAATCAATTAGGGATACCCCCCTTGGCTTATAGGAGCCAACCTAAAGTGAAGGGGAAAGTGTACTTGGGTGAAAATGGTGCACTTCTCATCCTATTGCTCCAAGTTAGCACCTATGGTGGGACTTTTCACAAGGGTGCTAGTTTAGGCGGTAATAGTGAGTATAGTAACATCAGGTTGTTTATATATTTTAATTGCATAAAGTAGATTATTTAAATATATGGAACTAATCATCTCCTATATGCAATGTGCATATATTGCATCGGTGAGGCCGACTGAATAGACAACTCGAATGGTGAAAGGTGGGTTTGCCGACCTTGGGCCATCGAGGCCTAAGGAGATAATAGAACTTGAGGGATTGCTAGAGGATCTTCGAGGTAGGTTTGAGAAATTATTGACTGGGGTACCGAAGAAAGGATGGCACAAGATTGATGATAGATATGTAGTATTATGCACAGGGGCACCATCTGAGTGGCACCCACTATTGTGGAGGGCAGCGATGCCTAGTCAGGCTACTAAAGATCTTAGCTAGGGTATCATAGATATTTCGTTCAAATACATGGTGTCATTGACACGTGACCATGATCCTCCATCCGGGGAGGATAAGTAACATGGGTGGCTTGCATACTCACAGTTTTGGATGTATGTAGCATGGGTGGCTTGCATACTCTCAGTTTTGGATGTATGTAGCATGCTATGGGCATGTCAGATTTAGTTAGATAGTAGATTCTAAACATGTGCAAAACTTGATGATGTTTTGATTTTTATATACATGATGGATGTAATTTTTATATACATATGCACTATGGATGTAATTTTTTATAATAAAATGTGGATTGTCAATTAGTTATTTGCATATGCTTATGCACACTAAATTAGAAATGAATGCAAAATGTTATCTTCTCGTGTATGCATGTGTTAAATGCCAATCTAGAATATTATTTGCAATGTTATCTACAACATTGTTTTGTTTTTTGGGACCATGGCTAAATGAAATTGATTCAAATGAATGCACCAAAAGTTTAATTTGTATATACTTTCTAAAAAATCTAGGGTTACGCACATGATAAATGTTGTTCAACTACATGACTATAAATTGGGAAATGATCAGAATCTGGACCAGGGGTCTAAAATTTGCTCAATTTTCAAAGTGCTCGGAATGCTATGAAAACGGTGCCATTGCGTCCGTCTCGTTCTCCTGATTCCGGCGGTATATTTATTTTCGCAAACGGAGTCCGTATGGAGAAGTTATTGCGATCTGTTCGCCGAGCCAAACAGGGAAAATTTGATGCTGACTGTACCTGTCCGTACAGTCCGTACAGGACACGTGGCAGGACCATATAGCATACGTGGCATGTCCGTACAGGACACGTGGTGGCTCCTGGGAGTGACACGTGTCATGCATATTTGGCATTTTTAGTGTACGGTTTGACCAATCTTGAGGTGACACGTGTCACCACTGGAAGGGTGACACGTGGCACATACTGACGTCAGCATCCGATGTGGCCTGGGATGACGTGGCAGGCCATACATTCAGTACAATGACGTGGTAGCTGAGTTGGCAGCGCTGACGTGGCGATTTGTGGTTCGTTGACAGTTGGACGAATAATATTTGGACACGTGGCATGATGTGGGCGAATGAAAAAGTGCCACGTGGCCCAATGAAAGGCTACCACGTGGCACCCGTTTACTGGCTGCTGGTAATGGTTGGTTTATTAAAAATTGTATAGGTCCATGGGGTTCGACCCCCGGACCTCTCCCCAACAAACGCCTTCACTAATCCGCGCGACCATTGTGCAACAGTTCGGTCCTTATTGCATGGTCGGGTTTAAAGTAATTTAAGTTTGTATTGATGTTTTTTGGCGCGGGGTTAGGGCTGGGGCTAAGCCCCAACCCCGGGTCACACCCGCATTGACATGTGACCACGATATATACGTATATGCATTTGCGCGTTTTAAAATTGGGTTCACATTTGATACAAAGCCCGCGGTTTTGACATTATATATATATATATATATATATATATATATATATGACCAGGGGTGTTGGCATATGGCGCGGCGGGTGTATTAATTGTTAAGCCCGGTTATATTGTTTATTACGTTGCATTGTATATATATAAATGTGTGGTTTGAATTGGTAAACACTTTTGAAACGGGTTTTAATTTGGCTTTTATTTTATGCCTACGCGGTTTCAACCACACCCGACACATGGCAAGCCCTGGTGTAAACAAAGAACGGTTAGCCCTTTATGTGCGCGGGACATGGCCACATGGCCCTCATGCGCCCAACACCTTCGTTCTTGGGGGCTTTATTCCGGGTAACTGTTCGACAAATTGGCGTGTTTTGTGGAAAGGCGCGCGTGTGCTGGGTTTAGTGACGAAAAACGCCCAGAAGCTAGGTTCACTTCACACAGGTGCGAAATGGCGAACAGAGGACAGCAAGCCTGAAGGAGAAAAATGGCAGAATGCATAACTTCTTCAGTTTTTGACCAAATCAGGTGCTGTAAAAGCCCAGCTAGGGGTTTTTGGACATTCTGAGTCCATTGGTGATGTTTTCACAGGCATTTGAAGACTTCTAATGCAGTTTTTTAACCATTGAAGCTTGAGGAAGCTCCAGGGACCATTGAAGCCCTCATTGTTTGAGGCATTGCTCAGTTGAGTACAGGTCCATTTTCTGAGACTGAATAGTCATTTCTGACTGTTTATTATGCTCTGAACACCTTGGGACAGGTTTCAGATCCATTGGAGGACTTCTACAGGTATTTTTGCTCCATTGAAGCTCAGGGAAGCTTGGAGGCCACATGTAGAAGAGGTCATTACTAGATGAGACAAGATCCATTTGCAGAGTTTTAACAGTCATTTTTGGGGTTTTTATGTATTCTGAATCCAATGGTACAGTCTGTAAATCCATTGGAGTTGAGCAGCAGCTTGTAAAGAGCATTTGACAAACTAATCCCAAAGAGCCAAGTCCATTGAAGGAGGCTCAAGGAGATGTAGCCCAGAGAGGGGTGAACTCCTTTATCATCTTGGTATTGTTGTGAGTTTGTTGTGTTATTTGCTGCACTTTATATTGTTGTGTATTGATTTATAACACATGATTAACCTTGTAAAAGAACATTCCTCACACATGCACATTGCAAAGAAGAAGTAAGAACTTAAACACATAAACCATCTTGCATAGTTTAACACATGAAGCAAGGTCCTGTTAAGGTTTAATTTATTGAAGTAGGGGGTGCTTGCATAGCATAACAAGTCAGCCTTCTATTTTCAGTTCAGGAAACGAGACAAACATTAAGGTGACAAATGTGATGGTAAAGGACATCGACTAACAAATCGATCATGGCATCATATTCGACTTGGTTATTGGTGGCAGGTCCAATAGAAACGCCACTAGAGTGGACAAGGGAATGCATAGGGGTAAAGAGGGCCCAAGTTGTCGAGGCAAGATTCCTTGAATAATGACTCACACCATTAGCATAACCAATGTAGAAATAGGAAAAAGGGTTCATCTGAAAGATGCAAGAAGACAAGGATATGTAAACTTTGCAAAAGGGATGCAAAATACTATATAATCTATGTACAAGATGTGAAGGCACTCTAGAGAAACTATCAAGGGTAACATTTCTTTAGGTAAAGCGCATTAGGAGGGTTAGGGAGAAGCTCCATTTTAGGACCCTTGAGAATGTATGCCCCCTTAGAAACATTGTTTGATGACATAGGGGCCCCTCCATAATGGTTCAAACTTCTCTTGACATAAGATGTTGTGGGCTTGGTCATACAAGAGAATTAGATCACTCTCATGAAAGATGTGAGGGTGGACCTTGCGGTCATATTGGGATTTAGTGCACTTTTTGGTCACTTATATGGCTTGCAAAGTAATAGAGTGGTCTTCGTTGGCATGATCCAATGCCACTAGTCTTTTCTCTAAGGGAATGGTATCATGGAGAAGTTGTATGGCCAAATGAAGGGATGGGATTTGGCATTCAATTGGTAAGACTGCTTCCTCACAATGAACGAGATAAAAGGGTGTAAACCCAATGGCAATTTTGGCAGTTGTCTTATAGGATCTTAAGGTGGGGAAGAGAATGTGGTGCCAATTGGTTTTGTGCTTATCCATCGTCTGTTGGAGCATGGTTTTAAGGATCTTATTGACATATTCAACTTGGCCATTCTCTTGCAGGTAGTACAAGGATGGGAATTGGTGCTCAAAACCCAACATTGAATCCAACTCATTCGATATTTCATTTTCAAAATGCTAACCATGGTCTAAGACCAATTGTTTCAGGACACCAAACCAACTGATAAAATGGTTTAAAAAGAAACAAGTTATAGTAGCCATAGTGTTATTGAATGTTGGCATGAGTTCAACCCATTTTTTGAAATAGTCGATGGCCAAAATAAAAATGGGGGTTACACTCCATAAGTCAATGGACCTACAGTGATAATGGGGTGCAACAGGGTCGGTGTGGTCCGTGCCTTAGGGGTGTAAAGTTGAAAGTTAGTACAATGCTTAATTGCATGTACACATTCTGTGAATAGAGTAGGCCAAAAATAACCTGTGTGCATGATATTTTGGGGGTGGACAACCCCGAAAGGTGACCACCGCAAGAAACTCTATGGAAATAATTTAGAACCTACTTCACCTCCTCATGGGTGAGACAACGACGCAATGAGGTATCAACTCTTCGACGATAAAGATCGTCTCCAATGAGGAGATAATGAGGAGCTTGATCAAATGAGGACTAAATTTTTGGGTTCAAAAGTGTGGGTGTCGCCATACCAAGGATCAACGATGGAAAAGGCGAAGAAACTCTCATCAGGAATATTGTCATTCAAGGGCGGGTTGGATGCACCAATTGGGAGGTCGTAAATAAACTCAACAAGTGTTAAGGATTTATTTCTCTTGGATGTAACAAACTCTAAGTCAAACTCATAAAAGATAATGATCCAGTGGTCATACTTCCCATTGAAAGGACATAGGGTTATAGTTGGTAACCACATTGGTTATGCACATCAAGATGTAATGATGCAACTTCTAGATTGAGATAACACGTGCAAAAGATAATTTTTCCTCATGGGTATAGGACAAAGGGAGTCCCGGTAGGTTCTTACTCATGTAATAGATGACGTGTTCACATCCATCAAGTCCATCTTGAACTAATACTCCAACAACAATGAAGGGTGAAACCGAAATGTGAAGGACAAAATCCTTATCAAAGTTAGGGGAACTAATCAAAGGTGTCGAGGAAAGGGCTCATTTTAACGCATCAAAGAATTGATGAGATTGATCATCCCATACAAATTGAACATCATAACATAATAAAAGTAAGAAACCATGAAAATGGTGGTGTATTCTGGAAAAACCTATGCAATAAATTGGCCTTCCCCTGTAGGCTTTGCAATTGGTATAGATTGTGAGGGGGAGGTAATTCATAAATGGCCTGAACTTTGAGAGGATCAACAGTGATGTTGGCTCTAGAAAGAATGAATCCCAAAATTTGACACGCAGAAGACTCCCTTGAGAGGGTTCAAACGTATATTATAGTTAGACATCTAAGGAAGATAGTACACAAGTTTTCTAAGTGCTGCATCTTTTTCTTTGAATGAGCAATGAGATTTTTGAGATAGAATGAGATGAGATGTACCAAGTCATGGAAATAGTATGCCATGGCACGTTGGAAGATGGTGCTACCATTTTTCAATACAAATGGCATAACTTTGTGCGCAAAGGTACCCCATGGAGTGGTGAAGGTCGTATTGTATTGGTATTGAGGCCGTATGCAGATCTAGTTATAGCTCGAGAATCCATCCATGAAAGATAATACCTCATGGCCCACACATTCATCAATAATATGATTGATAAATGGTGTTGAATAATTGTCTTTGGGACATGCCTTGTTCAAATCATGCAAGTCAGTATAGACACAAATAGTTCCTTGTTGCTTCATAACGAGGATTGGGTTAGACACCCATGACATATATGCGATAGGGTAAATAAATCTTTCCTTTTGCAGTTTATCAATCTTAGCTTTGATTGTAGGGGTCCGACTAGGGTGAATATGCCTTTGATCTTGATGGACCTGAATGACACCTGACCATGTATCGATATGGTGTTCAAAAATGGTTGGATCAAGTCTAAACATCTCTGAATAGGACCAAGCAAAAACATCTTGGAATTCTTGGAAAAGGACTTTGTAAGCGACAAGCTTTTTAGGAAAATAGTTTTCCCCAAGAAGGATATTTTCTTTGACACCGGGTGTAACAGAGATATTCACCGTAATGGTAGGTGAGATATCGACCATATTCCCTTCTTCAAACACATCAGGGGCAGTGATTATATTCTTGAACCAATCGATTTGGCTGTGGGGGATAAAATCTTTTGATTCAACAATGTATTGGTCAAAGGGACAAGGCTTCTATGTTAAAAAGTAGAAATGATGATGCATATCATCCCAAGTGTAATTTGGCATAGCAAGGGACTCCAAGATGTCTTCATCAGAATGAAAGACTGGTATGTGAGAACCCATACTACTAGATAAAGGGGTGGAAAATGAGGGAGTGAACCCATTATCAATGATAAGGGAACAAGAGGTATGTTTCGCATACACAACATCCACTGAGGTACATTGAAGACTAGTGAATGAAGGCTCCACCAATGTTCTTGGAGAAAGTTCTTGGAGAAAGTGACTTCTTGGCCTCCTCCTTGCAAAGGTTCTTTTTCCTTCACTATTGCTAGAGATGAATTTTGGTGCAAATGCAATAACATTTACTTACTTTGGATGGATGATATGGAAATGGAGGTGACCTTTTGATTTTATAAGCAAAATAGTGGTTAACCCTTTGAGATGGTCATAATAAAAAAAAATATTTAACTATATCAAATTGAACAATTATTTTTACAGTTTTTTCATAACTATTTTATTTTATTTATTTTGTTTTTTAAATAATTTCAAGAAAAAATGGTCAAAAATAAGTTTTATAACTTTAAGAAATGTGTTTTTGTTAGATCATAATGATATAAATGGATAAATATCATAAATATGGTAAATATATCATGGTAAATATAGTATTTATAAAAAATAAAAAATAAACTAAATTGGAGATTTGTGTTTGTGAAGGGAAAACTTCGTTTTAATGCAAGGGAAACTAGTTTCAGGTTTGGCCTAACGTCAACTAGTCTTATGAAAGAAGGAAGCCGAGGAATCGAGAGCATCCATCAATGCGTGTCATTATTAGCGAATTTGGTCTTGAATGTGAACCGGTTATGTCTATTCAACACCATGAATTGATTGCCATATTCTTAACTCATATGATAAATTCAAGTTTGGCTTTAGATCAATTAAACGATTCACTGCCATATCCGTAAGGGGACTGCCATATACGATTCACTACCATATTCCGTGCCATCATCAAATCCGTGTTAGCTATCGTGTTAGGAAAAGATTCACATTAGGAGAGCGTGTGAGACAGGTTATCTGAAAGTCGCGTGTTCACTTATTTCATGCTTTCGATAAATCTTTTTATCTCTATAGCAGTATTCCATCATTCTATTTGATAAGACAATAGTATTCCATCATTTCTATTTGATAAGACAGTGACTACTAAGAATATTTAATTGTATTTCATTACTTTCGTGCTTTTCAGAAATTTCTAAAGCAGCGAGGGTTTTGTTCAGAACCAAAAAAAAATTATATACGCAAAATCACTCCTCGAACCTATTGGTCAAGCTTGCCAACCTAGCATTAATATTCATTTGGGACATTAAAGGCATATGAGATTTATGTAGCATAGAAAAAAAATTCCATTACATGTTAGCAGCATTACCATTCCCAAGGGGAGATAACTTTGTGTGTGTTAGTTCCAATGTAGAGGCGTTGTTGTTATAGGTGTTTAGTATGAGCTCTAAGAAGATGAGAGGAGGAGCTAAGAACAGTTGAACAACTTATTATCGCCTCCGTTGCATCATGAACCTTGGAGGAGATAAGAGGATTGAGAAAGTCATTGAGTTTAACAACACACACTTACGTGCTCTCACTGAATTTCTCATCAATATTTAAAATTTCAGTAGCCTGTATTTGAAATGAATATAAAAAAATTAACATAGCTGGGATGCATGTAAGGAAAGTTGAGTTACCTTATTTTGAGAAGCAGAAGTGAGAAAAATCTTGCACCATTGATTGTGAGGATCATAGTACCATGGGGTTTAATTAATGGGCTTGATAGACTAGCCAAAGAGCTCATAGCCCAAAAGCACATTTAAATAGTGTGAACACATACGGATACCCTGAATATTCCTAGGTAGACTTTTGCTTATATATTTGCCAAAATATTACCTTGCAAACCATTTTAAATTAGCTCAATACACATCTTAAAAAATTGTTTCATTGATCATCTGAATCAAAACTTTACATGAAATCTTTAGCAAAAGAGATTACGAACATTTAAGAAAGGAAAATAAGGTATAATATTGTATACTATATGGGAGACAAGTAGAGTGCCATTAAAGTTACATTTCATGTTCAAGCCATATCTATTTTCAGATATAAACCATTTATAAGCCATATCTATTTTCAGATATATACCACGAATCTGAAACCCACCATATACAAGATTAGTTGCTCTGCCACTTGGTGCTTATTGATAGCCATCTCAATACCCTTTACACTTTTTTTTTTGGTAAGCTAGATGAAAATCCTTTTATTCAACCAAGAAAAGAAAAATGAACATAGTGATACAGAGAGTTGTTGATAGCCTTGCTTGTAAGGAACGGGACGATGAGCAAAAGACCCCCTAGAAATAATACAGGGGGAACAATGAAGACTAACCTAAGCTAGAAGAGAACCACGATGAATACATGAGCATAACAAGATGAAACATTACAAAGACAAGGAGAAAGGGTTGGGTCATTGTGTTGACCGGAGAGGAGACCCTTTCTACCTTTTTTCTTACCTACATCAATACAACCAAAGGAACATATAGGCTCAGCTGCCTTTGCCACCAAAGTAGATGGTCTGAGGAAATGCCAGAGACTTGAGCTATTGAAGGTAAGGGTGCTTCCTTATCACTGTCTGAATTATCTGATTCATGAGGACGTTTCTGATCCCCTGAGAGTGGGGTTGTGACCATGATCATGTCATTTGATTCATCCTTTTCAGGGGGAGTTTTCAAAGGCTGGACTGTGGGATTCAAAGTCAAAATTTATGAAGCTTCAGGATGTTGTTCTGATGTCGAAGGCTGGTGTTTTGAGTTTGCAGTTGGTTGTTGTTCATTTGTCAGGGACTGCGATGGTGTTGTAGATGGCAGAGGAGCTAGAGTTTCTTTATGATGTTTCTTTCTATTAGATGAAGAGTTCGATTGGATTTTCTGAATTTTTGGGTCTTGCCATCCATTAGCCCTTTTTCATGCCCTGGGGGACGAGAATGGGGCCGAGGATAAAGGACATGCTTCCTGAAGGTGAAGTGTTTGCTGACAAGAACGACACCTGAAGGCAGTGTTCTCATAATCGACCAACTGCATGTAAGGTTCATCCTTAGTCCAATCAATAAGAATCCTATCTAGTAGCCCTTGAATGAGGTCGATTTCAACACAAATATAGGAAAAGGTGACAAAGCCTTTCGATATATGATCTATGTCAATCTTGATAAACCTACCCAATGCATTTCTCAGGGTAGGTAAAAAATCTGGAGTATAAAAATGAAAAGGTAAATTAGGGAGTCTTACTCAAACCGGTTTAAGCATAGCAATCATGGTCAACGGGTTGAAAGCAGGGAACCATTTATGCATGGAAAGACCAGATCTGCCCCAAAACCATGGACCTTGCTCCAACATGCATTGGCAGTCCTCCTTTATGGAAAAGTTAACAATGAAGAACCCTTTGGAGCATAAGAACAACTCATGATCTAACGGTCGGGTCTTAATGACCCATTCCCTTTAGCGCAAAATTTGAGGGCCATAGCCCATTGAAACAACAGATGAGGGATTTTCGTTGGTAGATAAAATCATAGGAAAAGACATGGGGATCTTCGACCTCTGTTGTTGGAGGTTCTACGAACTGCTCCACAATGAAGGCAGGACCAAAAAGCACCTTTTCTCCCGAAGCTTCATCCTTAGACCCCAAAGGAGCGGAAAGCCCTATTTTCACAGCATGCTTGTAATATCTTGGCTGAGTGGAGGATTGTGCACCTCCACGTAGATGAGAAACAAGAGAAATGGTTGCATTCTTTAGATTCCCATAACCCCGTAGTAGAGAGCCATCCATGAGTTGTCGGCCTTCAAAGATGAGTCTTCGAAATCAAGGTGGAATCTGTGTCGCCTAGTGGATCTGGGCTTTGAGTGAAAACACGAAATCATAATCATGTGTGTGCAGGCAAAGAAAAGAACCCGCGAGGGTCTTCACAAAAAAGGGGAAATCCTGCAGCAGTCTTGGAGCAAGCCGCGACACGATGAGGGAAGGCTCTCCTTTCCGAAATATTGAAACATTAATGGATGGAGGGATCTTGGTGAGGATTGGGTGCTAAGAAAAACTCTTCTCTGGATGAATAACCAAGGCATACCGAGGTCGAAGATCTGCCCCAGGCTGAGACAAAGTGGGAAGGCTCCCAATGAGAATCGTTGCAGGCATTGGTAGCAGCAAGAGAGCATTTTCTTAGGGTTTCCATTGTGATCCTGAAGCACTATATTATTTTTTTCAATACCCTTTACACTTGCCATGGTTTTGTTTTCGCATTTATTTTACACTTTCTATACCATTGAATTTGAAACCCAACATATACAACATTAGTTGCACTACCACTTACTTCTTATTGATAGACACTTCATTACTCTATACACTTTCCATGGTTCTGTTTTTGCACTTATTTTACACATTAAAAGTGACCTGGTTTTGTTTATGTACTTAAATTATGTTTATGACTTTGTATTTTTTCCTTGCAAATGTAAACTCCATCCTTGCATTCTGCATATTCTTGTTCATTAAAGTATCTTCCATATTCATAAATGTCTACATTAAGCACCCACTTTCACTTCTTATGACATTATTGTTGAGTGATGATAATGGCTCTTTCCAGTCTCTCTTAAAGAATTCCTTACCAAAACTCATAATTCCTTCTTCCTCTTGCAAAATAATTTCTTCTTTATATTCCTTCCTTTCCTTTACCTTTTTTACATTTTTAAGGTTAAGGTACCATGGACCAATATTGTTTCCAATTAAACTTAATCATCAATACACCATAGAGCAATGTTGGTTTCAAAGAAACTTAATCATCAATGCAGCAACATCATCTCTATACACTTGACTCTCTTTTCTCTTTCCTTCTTCATAAATTTTCTCTTTCCATGTCTAAAGATTTTGTGTTTTTGTAACTTTTGTATTTGTTTTAGTTATGTACTTTTGACACTATTTTCTGCTTTAAAAGAATATTTTATATTCTTTTATATATGTAGCTCTCTTTTTGTTTTAAAGATGCGATGTAAAAATTCCTCTTTTCTGTTGTGGAAGATTATGAGATGCCTTTCAAAGATAGCTATGTATTTGCAATGAGCTAAAGACATATTTTTGTGTTTAGAATGCACTGTGTTCTAAGATATAAAAGGGAGAAAATCAAATCCATAGTTTTACGCAGTAAGCCTCTTTTTTTATTTCCGAAAGGCACAATACTAATACATAGAAGGAAGAGGATGGAATCCGGAATTTTACGCAGTGGGTATCTGACACATGGACTGAGAAGTAAATCCGATAATCTCGCAGAAAGAAATCCGTTACTTGAATCACACACAAAAACATAGTATGGAACCTAATTTCCCAGCAAAAGGCACTTACAGGAGAAATAGAAGGTCAAATGATTGTCTTGAATTTAGTTTTGAATTTCGTTTGTCACTAAAACATGAAACCTCATACAAAGCATCTATTATGTACGTATGTCAGAAAACACCAAACGATTAGAAGACATTTGGAAAATATTGTAAAAGAAACAATGCTAACCTCTAAGCATTCATGCTACAAACGAAAAAATTGGAAACCCTTACAGACGGTCGAAGATAAACATTTGATTAGTATTACCTTATTAAAGGTGCAAATGGGGAGATTGTGTAAAAATGTTCTCCTGGGTTACTTGACTCACTTCAGCAAAGGAAGGAATGACCACTTCTTCTCAGCAAATTAGAAAAACAAGAGGTCAGTATCTGGACACATTAACACCATGAATGTAATCATAATTTGCTAGCTAGTTGCATGAAATTGTGACCATATAATATATAGCATCAAATAAACAATACCAAACATGTAGCACCACACATGTAGCTCAAAACAACCATGCCCTTGGTTGTGCCCATATAGTATATAGCATCAAACAAACAATACCAAACATGTAGCACCACATGTAGCTTAAAAACACAATATATAAAATAGTGTATCTCAGTAATCCAAATTCAATTCAAGCAACACCCTAATTCAATTCAAATGAGTACACTTTTCCCTGAGATATTTTATTTCACGTTGAAACGGATAAGGATACGTTTTTAAAGTGTCATGAAACACAGGATTCAGAGAAGGCATATTGACAAACTCATTGTACAATATAACTACAACTAGTATATGCATTGGCAACTGCACCAAAAGTCAGAATAACTAATAGTAGTAATAGTTATTATTGAAGCTTAGAACCTAGTATATTCATTTGCAATTGAATTAAAAGTCACTAAATATTTAATTATTAATATTCGTTCAGTAATTTTATCATTTTCATTAGCCTTTTTTGGTTTTTATCCAGCAGTTTCAGTAAAGATGAATAACTCTCATGAATGTTCTGGAAATTCTGAGACATTGAATCGACGAAAGGATTATCCACTTTCATAAACATAAGCAACTCCACAATAGTGAAATGGAATTACTCACTTCTTTCTCTGCCCTACTTTTCCTGCCCCGCCCTGTCTTTTTCCTTTGTCCAGGTAGTTGAACTGGCTTTCCATCATTCAATTATTCGATCTTCTAGAGTGCTAAGAGTAGGATATTTGACGATGGGTCAGCTAAAACAATAGGGTGGGAAAGATATAGTACTTCTCAAGGAAAGCCAAGGCTAGACCTTGATTTTGGATGTCTCCTACCCAAAGTAGAGCGCTTCGAGTCCCAACATTTCAAGATGCTTGAAACCACCAGCCACATTGAAGATAGCAGAGCCCAGTCTTCTTGCATTGAAGTGAGAAAAATTTGTTATCTAGTGCTCTCCAATAAAGAAAAGGTGTTGGCTCGTCGATTAGGGTAAGCACCATAACTTGTTGTTGATTCTTCCTTCTATAGAGGGGGAAACATATAAGGAAAAAGAGTGATACAGAGATGGCTTTCTTATCCATTTTTCTTAGCCATACTAGCTTTCCCTTAACGAAGAAGGAAGACCATACCTAAGCCAAGCGTTACTTTAGCCAAGTATTACTTTCAGGGAAGCAACCAACCATCAGAATTATCCAAAGAGAGTCATCATTTCCTCAAGAGGGTGGTTAAATTTTTCTCTTTCTCCCCTTCCCTAGTGGACTAAATAGAAACGTGAAGTCCAGGCTTGCCTAGCAGAATTCCTTTCCGGGTATTAGGGCTATATGGGCACAATAATGATTTGGTCGAACCCATACGAAGGAATAACTGCACCCATGGAAAGAATTGAGTGCCAAAAGATAAGACCCTATAAGAATTTTGAATAGTGCGATCCCAACTTCAAGCCTAGCTCTGAGATCAGAGAAGCTCAGGTTGGGGTTGGCAGTTGAGCCTATTTTAGGTAGACGACAGGAACCTACAAACATGATACATATTAGGTAACTTAACTTCAAAGCTTAGTTGGATAGATATAAATCAAGGTCTTGCCTCATACATATGATTGGTAAGGCTTCATTATTGGAATCCTTAGAACATTAAGAAAGAAAAATTACAGATCTGATTCGTAAAATTAAGTTCTAATGATCCAATACTCTAGCAAATATGATGAGCAACGGTTATACAACTCTTGATAATCATAATGCCTCAGGATCCTGTAATAACTCACTTGCATCATTTTCATCCTTAATTCCCTTGTAATTGGTTTTGAAATTTTGGGTTTAATTATTGTTTCGTCCTATGTCTATATGCTAAAAGGATCCCGTGATTTGTTCTTTTGCAGGCCACCTTAGGTCCAGAGGTTTTCAGATAAGCTTTTATCCCTGAATCCATTGAAGCTTACTTGGAAATAATGGAGTAAGAGTGAGTTGTAAGTGTGAGTTCTAAGAGTCAGTTTGTAGTTCACTGTCTGTAGAGTTTAGTTGTATGTGGTTTGCATGTAACTGACTCAGTAGAGTCTTTTCCTATTTAAGAATGTAATCAATCTTCATTGAATTCATAGAGAAGTGAGAGTAGCCTCACCATGTGTTTGTTTCACATATTTTATCTTGGTATCAGAGCCATGGGGAGAGGTACGTACATTTGTGGAGGTCCACAGGTTCCTCCTCTAGTAGGGTGCGACGACACACTACTCGTCCTTTACGCACAAGGAAAACGCAGAAATTTCCGCGGACCAGCTGAAATTACAAAGCCGAAATCTTTACATATTTTTGCACCCAAGTCACTTGTGAGGTGTGGACACCCCGCAGTCAACTGTATCGTGAGGTGCGAAAACCTTGATGTTTACGCATGCGTAGAGGTTAATAATGCGTGGAGGTTTTGATAAGAAAAAAAAAACATGAAGGTTATATCCAAAATCGTGAGTGGAGGTTGCGTGGATTTGTGGTCGCATGGAGGTAATAACATTTGTGGTTTTAAATACCTGTGTTATATTTTCTCATGCATGGAGGTTGCGTGAGTTTGTGGATAAGATTGGCATTTATATTTTCTCATGCGTTGATCTTGCATGAGTAGGAGTTTTATATAGTATGCATGCAAGATATTTTTTTATAGTATGGAGTTTATATAGTATGCATGCATGAGTGGAGTTATAAACCTTTTATTAGCCCCTATCGTAGGCGTAGAGGGACTATAGCGATCAATAAATCGTTGACTTCATATTAGTCTGTCCTTTGACCACAAATTTTTCCATATTATCTATTGTTGGAACCAGGGAACTGAAAACATCGATTTTTGTATAAAAAAAAGTACTGTATTTGTCATGATATGATTGGACAAGGGATTGAAGGTCTTATTGTCGGCTTCGCTATTCCCAATGTTATATATGTTGGCATATCCAAAGTATTTGATCGTATATGGTCCTTTTTGAATCATATATTTTTTTATGCATTCGTCGATGGTGGATTAATGCTAGCATTAATTCGAATGTTTGGTTTAGCATTTTATGCTAGGTAAATTTTTGGCAATGTTAGATATGGTGGCATATCCAAAGTTTGGCTTTCCAAAACATTCTGTCGTGTTCAAACTATTGTTACAAAAAATATAATTTTTCTTTTTGGGATACATCAGAGTCCTGCCACATTGAATTTTTTTTCTTAAATGTTTACAGTGCATTTCTGATAGACTTAGATGTTTACCTAACATGCTTGGTAGTGTAGAATGGTTACTTAACAGGCTTGTTACAAGACATTTTCTCCAATTTTTAAAATTTTTATGCTCCAGCGGCGTTGTTGGTTCGGTGGTCCATGCTTTCTTTTTGCATGCCACTGATTTCTTATTTGCATGTTGGGTTCCATACTTAGCCAGTATTATGGACGTGCCTCCGCGGATAGGTTGTATCGAACTATGGTGCATACATTAGCATTTCCGAATTAGTTTTTTTTAACAGTAGGGCTCCTAGACATAAAACATTGAAATTTATCAAATTTTAGGTTTCCTGGACAGCATCGATTAAACATAGGAAATCTGTAATTTTATAGAGTAGATATATACAGCCTGCATGGAGCCATCATCCCATACTTAATCAGTGTTTGCATCGCTTGTTGTTAGGGTAGGCGGCTGAAAATTGACAATCAGAGACTTCGGCGATATCAAAATTGACAATCGGACTTGCAGACTATTTGAATTTGAAGGTCGTCATGTCCAAAAAAGTTAAAATTGTTGAAATAGTTTACTTTACGTGCGTTTTACATACCCTGGTGGACAAAAAACACACAAAAAAAATAGTGAGCATTTTTTGGATCGTGGGTTCTTTGGATGGCGGGCTCTAGGTTCGGTCCCTGTTGTTTCGTGTCTTACAAATAGCATGGACAATTCCGAGATATACAAAATGAAAATTGGGCTTGCGTACTATTTGAATTTCAAGGGCTCTTGCAAAACAACTATCATTCTCAAATTACTTTTCTTTGCGTACGTTTTACATACGCTTGTGAACAAAAACAAAACAATAGTAGTAACATCTGTTACATAGGGATCCATCCCTGCTACCTTCCGCGCTTCCAAATACACATTAAATATGCTTTGAAAAGTTAGAACCGAGCATACATGTTCGAAAAGATGGGCTTTAATAATTGGAAAGCTCGAGGACATCTCCAATTAAAATGAATTGACAGGAAAATATTATGGGATCTGGTAATTTTTTTTTGCCTGCATTTTAAATTTGCGAATTTTTTTTTTTTTTTTTTCCTTGTGCAATTTTAGTTTTCTTCAAAGCTTCAGCATGGTTCACGAATGTGTCGGCGACAGATACCTTAATGTCATGTCCCTCTTTAATATTGTGCATTTTGAAATGATGGGCTTTAATAACTGGAGGACATCTCCCATTAAAATGATTAGACAGGCGAATATTATGGGATCTGGTAATTTCTTTTTGCCTGCATTTTGAATTTGCGAAATACTTTTTATTTTATTTTTTGCGTGTGCAGTTTTATTTTTCTTAAAAGCTTCAGCAAAGTTCATGAACGTGTCACCCACAGAGGCCTTGACGTCATGTCCCTCTTTAATAGTGTGCATATCTTAGATGTCAAATTTCGGAATCTGCTTGGATATGGGAATTTTAATACGTGCTGGTAGTCACTATTGAGCATACATATTCAAAAAGATTGGCATTAATAAGTGAAAATATCGAGAGCATCTGTCATTAAAATGAAACAACACAAAATCTACGGCAGACCATCCAACCTTGCTTTTAAATACTTATTGACATTTCTCTTTATGGTCAAAGAGTTGCACTTTAGGGTGCCTTCATTTTAATGTTCTTGGTCATGCACATGTAAGACAACTTAGAGATGTGATTGACGAGCAGATGAAAGAATAGAGCCTGGTTTTATGTGACGTGAGCTTTGAGTAAAAACAAAACTCTGTTATACAAAGAGAAACTCAGAGAGGACGAAAAAAACAGAACAAGTATGTTCTGGTTGGTGTTCTCCCTGTGTTCGATGCTTTGGTTCGTTGAAAATGTTGGCTGGAGATTTGTTGGTTGAACTTCTTTATTTTATTGCTGGGAATTGTAATGGATTTTGAGGTCAGGTGAAAAATAGTTCTTCGTTTAAGTATATAGCTTCTTCCAACAACACAGATTTGGCAAGTGTATCGAGTTGTATAGATTGCACAAGTATTTGTCTACCTCGGAGGTGGGTAGCAGAAACTGTATGAGTGGATAAAATGACATATTATCACTACAAAAGTTTCTATTTCATAGTATGATGACCTACATGTGGGTCTGGTAGCCGACTTGACAGAAAGCTATGTTCTTTGTGAAAGTTTGTTCGGTTTCCTCTGAATGTAGTTGCAGACTCTACATATTTGGCGTCACCTCTGAACATTCCAGACCTTTCTGTGGGCCTCCATATCTCCATGGCTATGAAGAAAGATATATTCTGATGCCATCTGTAGCATTTGATACACTTTCCAGACCTGTTCTAGTGCATTCTGGAGCATTTGATGCACTTGTCGCACCTCTACCTCCCGAAGAAGTTATGTACCTCAACAGAGTTGCTTTTTGCATCTGGGTTGGACGTTCCTTCCAATTTACTGTAATAAAGCAAAGAAGTTCCACATACAAATCCTCAGGCAGGCTTCTCAACCAAACAGATGATCGAATATAGGGAGAATACCAGTCACTACGTACTTGAATTATTTTCCTCTGCTTTAGTTGTTGTGACATAGAACAACTCCTTCCACTTTGAAATCGGCATGAATGGCATTTGTAAGTTGTCTCAGATGTCAAGGGCCAGGAACATTGCAAGAAAAGCACCTTAAACCCCAACTTTTCGACAATAGAGGGAAATTAATACTTGACAAAGAATGGAATGTTAAATAAACAAGCATTGCAAGCAGGCCATATCTGGAAGAGAGAAGATATTCAAAAAAGTGGGATAGATGTACTTGGTAGCACCGATTAAGTACAAAACTATGAAGAAGCTTCATCAATGTACATATTTTAAATTGGTCGACGACAGGCAAAATCGCAATCGTTGTCGAAAATAGCCTCGGCTGTATTTTGTAACCCACCTTATTTGAATATAGAATAATTTCTTTTTATTTTTTAACAGTATTTTCCAATTTTTGGTATTTGTTTTAATTGTATTTTCTACCTTCTTCCCCTGTGTGGTTAAACATGAAACACAAGGTTTTGTTTCTGCTCCCCATTTCTTCAATCTAAATAAAACCTGGCCTGTTCTTTATTTACATTTTACATGTAAGAATAATTTTTCATAAGCCATATTTATGTGGCGACAGCCTTGTATTTAAAGAAAGAAATTGGAGGACCCGTGTTGCTCCCATTCTTCGGGTTCCATGAATACAATTAATAATGAGTAATGACAAGGCGGCTAAACTATTGATGCAATGTTCCTGTGAAGTTTGTTGGATGTATTGCAACTTATTCTATTTGATAATATCCATGCATATACACTAATATCAGTTGTAACACCCTATTTCCCCCAGTCTGTAAAAATAACTATACTGGCCAAGAACTGTGGCAAACTCAGAAATGTGAATGTGTGATGTGAATGGACCTTATGAAAAAGGGTCGATGAATGTAAATAATACTATGAATATATATATATATTGTAGGACTGCTGAGAGGGGGATGTGCTAAAAAAGAGACCACGATGGCTGAAGAAAGGTGGTGGAAGGCACCTGGAATGGTGGCGTTAACTTCCACTGAAACCAATACCATATTTGGTCTTCATTGGCCTAGAGAACCAAGAGTGGATCGCTGGCCCCAAATTAAATCACTCGCCAGGTTGGTAGGTAAATGGCTCCTCACGAGTAATGAGGGATGGGGGTGAACCATCCATCCATAGAGTCCTCAGACCTGACCACTGTGAGAAAGATCGTGCCATACACAACCTCGCCGGAAAGAGAAAAGGTAGGAAGAGTGTGCGATCAGGGGTAGACGCGAAGGAAAGAGGAGAAGAAAACAAACTCTGGAAAAATACAGAGTGAGTGATAGCAGAGAAGGAGAATAACCTTTTTTCTCGATCACTGGCGAACAGAGACTCAGTCTCATGGCACCGTGGTCTCAGCTCGAGGGTAGCTAGTGGTAAATCCATTCGAAATCGCTGAGCCTACGGTTGGGTGGAAACGAGCACCCCTCTCAGCAGTTGCATCACCTCTGGAGTTTTTCTGATAAGTGTTTTATATCTTACATCCTGAAATTTATATGCTGACATGTATGTTCATAGTCTGTGCACTTATGAATGATTTCAGTATAAGACTGTCTGTGTGGTGTTTTGATCAGAAATGGTCGCTGCATGCTTTTATTGGAAAGACCACGTATGGATTATGTTTATATATATATATATATATATATATATATATATATATATATATACGTATATTGAACTAATTCATATTTCAAGTCTGTTCTCGGGAAATCTATGCCCTTATTTGTCTCAAGGAATGCCCTGGATAGATCTCCCCACAGAGATACCCTCTCTAGAAAGTTTACCAGGAACCCGAAAGAGGATCTGATGGCGTAATTCTTAGAAACCTTGCACGAGAGAGAGTGGTTCCCTTAAAAATCTCGATATTTCGATGTTTCGACACCCGGGGTATCCAAGCGCGAGTCCTCTTGTACTCGCAAGTCCCGAAACCCCGATTTGCGAAATCCCGAAATGGCAGCGTGTGGATAAGAATCGATCAACGAACGAGATTTTGTCGAAAGATCTGTAGTCAGTCACGACCGTTAGATTGGAGGAAGAAATGAGGGCGTTAAATGCCTCAACCTCTTTCTTTTATCTTCGTGAGTAGCGAAGAAATCGAACCGTAGGTCCAAAGGTCCGTGAGAGTACCTAAACCATTCATTCATAAGGGCACATGGCGGTCGGTAAGTGTTTTGGCATTTTGGAACCCGGGGAATCAAAGGGAAAGAACCCTGGTCATCGCGAGTCACGAAATCCTTACAACTGAAACATCGAAATAGTTTAAGGTGTGGATGAGATAGGATATACGGCACTTCGGGGCCCGGAATACCTAAGTGCGTATTCCCTTTCTCTTGCGAGTCCCGAAATCCCGATGGGTGAAATCCAGAAAAGAAAATACGCGTGTATGTTGCGATATTCTGACATTTCAGAAATTGGAATACTCAAGGGCGTATTCCCTTGTACGCGCAAGACCCGAAACCCCAATTCACGAAAACCCAAAGTGACGGCGCGGGGGTGAGTTTTCTTATGCTCACCAGTCCCGAAAAACCGGTCTGCGAATTCCTGAAATGGAATGAGCGACACATATATACAATTATACATATGTTAAGGTTTCAGAGTTTCAGCACTAGGGAAACCTAAGTGTGAGACCTCCTGTCGTCGCATATCCCGAAATCCCGATGGCAGAAACCCCGAAACAGGGAAGTGTGTTTAGAGTTAGTATTTCAAAGTTTCAGCTCTCAGGAAACCTAAGTGCGAGACCTCTTGTCATCACATATCCTGAAATCCCAATGGAAGAAACCCCGAAACAGGGAAGCATGTTTAGAGTTAGTATTTCGGAGTTTCGACTCTCGAGAAACCTAAGTGTGAGACCTCCTGTCGTTGCATATCCTGAAATCCTGATGGCGGAAACCCCGAAATAGGGAAGCATGTTTAGAGTTATCATTTTGGAGTTCGGCTCCCAGAAAACCCTGATGTGAGACCTCCTGTCATCGCATCCCCCTGAAATCCCGACTTGCGAAATCCCGAAGTATGAAACCCTGAAATGAGTATAGAGAGACTAGAATTTAATGTTTCGGTGTTTCGACACCCGGGACATCTAGAGGCAAGTGTCTTGTCCTCACATATCGTGAAATATCAATAGGCAAAGTCCCGAAATGGATTAGCACACATGGTTTTGGTGTTTCGGATTTTCGGTCCCTGGGATTCCTAAAGGTCAGTTTTCCTCGTGTTCACTAGACGCGAAATTCCGATGGATGAAACCCCGAAATGAACAAGGGAATACCTACATCGTGATTTCTCGTATCGTGAAAGTCGATGGGTACCCCTCCGATAAGGCATGTGGCCATAACCGTCGATCATATGAGTGCGGATAAGGGATGGCAGGGTCTGTATCAGGCCCCGTAGGGAGCTGGGGAACTATGTTCTTCAGAGCAAAGAAGGAAAAGGCCGAACAATTTTAAATTCCATAGTGGGTGTGTTACAAATTGGTATCAGAGCATGGTTACAACACTTGGCCTGCTTGGGCTCATGAACGAGTTATGCAGGAGCTCCATTCAAAACACTCCTAAAAGGAGTAACCCTCTGTCTTAACCCTCTTAAGTCAAAAGTCAAAGTTTGAAATGAAAACCCGATTTTGTATGCATGTGAAAGAAATAGGAATTTATGCGTGGGTTATGAATGTATCTAAAATATTGACTAACAACCATCGTTTGTATTTTGCACCCAAGCAGATGATCAACCATGGGAAATTACAGATGCATAGAATGGTGACTCACCAAGAGGTGGGAGAGGGCTCCCACAAACGAGACGAAGAGTCTGACAAAAGGAGGGAAATAGGGACCCCTCCAGATCTAGCTGAAACTGTGAGGAGCCTTAGGGTCAAATTACAAAGCTTCAAGGCTGACAATGAAAGGATGACGAAAGAACAAGAGAAACAAACAGAAATTAACACAGTTTTATTGCAAAGCTTATCCGACCTACAAATAAAAATGCAGCATGAACCTGAGACACGAAAACATGGTCATATCAGTGGCCACATTGAGAGGAGCACCTTGAAAAAGATTCACCCCAGAGGTAAAGGACAAGCGGTGGACGATTCCTCTGGGAAGGGAGCTGGCGGTTCAGAGGGCTCTTCTAGCAACAGAACTAGTTCTTATTCCCGAAGAAGACAGAAGAAGCGAAAGCTTTCCAAGGGTCATAAATTCGAAGAATTTAGGAAGGCCAAACCACCCTCCTTCGATGGTGAAATAAAGAAGGGAGAAGAAGCAGAGGCCTGGCTGCTTGGACTAAAGAAGTATTTCAGAGTCCATGACTTCTCAGAAAATTTGAAGGCCCGAGTGGCCACCTTCAACTTGAACGGAAAGGCTTCCATTTGGTGGGAAGACCTTAAGAATGTGAAAGGGGTTCACGAAGAGAACCTATCTTGGGAGCAATTTGAGAAATACTTCCAGAAGAAGTATTTGTCGGAAAAATACTTCGACGAGAAGACTAAAGAGTTTTATGAACTCAAACTGGGACAACTCACTATAGAAGAATATGTCAACAAATTCTTTGATTTGTTGAGATATGTACCTTACATAAAAGAAGAAAAGGCAAAGATGCAACGCTTCATCAACGAACTACCTAAGGACTATTGGAACATAATTGAATTTGATGAGCCAAAGACCCTAGAAGGCACTATCCGAAAGGAAACCTATTGTCATGAACAGTTTGGACATTGAACAGAACCTCGCGAAGGATGGAAACAGAAAAATAGTTCGAGATTTCAGAAAAAGGGGATTAAATCCATAGGATTTAAGAACTATAATAAGAACTCAAGGATGAGCTTCTGAGCCCAGAGTGTACACCAGCAGAATTTTCCCTCCTTGGGCGGAAATAAAACTTATAGATCTATACCAGTAAATACTGATAACCCAAAGAGAGAACCTGTGAAATGTTGGGGTTGCGGAGAAGAACATCTACTGAGAGACTCTCCACCCTGACAACAGAATAGTCAGAGAATTTATAACATCTAGGAAGCTACCACCATCAATTATGTGACTAGGAATGTGCCGCAAATTTATGCAGCCTTGGATAATAACCAAGATGACCACCAAGCTTCAGTGGTGGAAATAGAGGGTATGATTTCCAGCCATCTAGTGTCTGTTTTGATTGACCCTGGTGCAAATTTGAGTTATATAGCCCCTAAAGTTGTTGATAAGTGTAAACTATAGCCACAAAAACATACCAAGCTATGGTTGGTACAGTTAGCCACTGGCACCAAAAGAAGAGTAGCAGAGGTTATACCAGCCTTCCAATTGATGTTGGGTAAATTCCCCACCCAAGCAACCCTTAACGTATTACCCCTGGGATCATATGATCTGTTGATTGGTATGGACTGGCTAGCTACCCATAAAGCCAGATTGGACTGTTACCATAAAACCTTAGAATGTGTAAGTAAAGAAGGGAAAAGGATAACCCTTCAAGGGATCCGAAAACCTGTCTTAGTGAGACAAATATCATCTCTGCAAATGAGAAAGTATTGCCGAAAGGGATGTCCCCTATATGCAATACAAGTGTTGAAAACAATCGAAGGTGACAAACCAAGCCTCGACGATCACCCCACCCTGAGAGAATACAGAGATGTGTTTCTAGAAGAGGTACTAGGTCTACCTCTGAGAAGGTACATAGACTTCTCGATAGAACTTGCACCGAGAGCGGTGCCAATGTTTAGGACACCCTACCGGATGAGCACACCCGAGTTAGTTGAACTCAAATTGCAATTAAAAGAAATGATGGATAAAGGCTATATTCAACCCAGCGTGTCTCCATGGGGAGCACCAGTCCTGTTTGTGAAAAAGAAGGAAGATACCCTTAGACTGTGTATAGATTATAGACAACTCAATAAGGTAACCATAAAGAACAAGTACCCCTTGCCCAGGATTGATGACCTGTTTGACCAATTGGGGGGTGCGTCTATTTTCTCAAAGATTGACTTGAGGTCAGGATATCATCAAGTCCGAATCAAGGGTGAAGACATCCATAAAACTGCCTTCCGGACATGGTATGGTCACTATGAGTTCGTGGTAGTGCCATTTGGGTTAACCAATGCCCCTGCCACTTTCATGTGCTTGATGAACAATGTACTCAATAAATTCCTAGACAAATTTGTGTTGGTTTTTATTGACGATGTATTAATTTACTCCAAGAATAGAGAAGAGAATGAAGAGCATCTTAGGCTTGTGCTGCAAGTGCTAAGAGAACATCAGCTCTATGCTAAATTCAGCAAATGTGAATTCTTCCATAAGAAAATACATTACTTGGGTCATGTCTATATTAAGAAGGGGTAGCAGTAGACCCTGAAAAAATCAGGTCTATCATGGAATGGCCTACACCAAAGGATGTTTCGGATATCAAATCCTTTATGGGATTAGAAGGTTACTATAGGAGATTCATAAAAGGATTCTTCAAGATTTGTTGTCCAATCAATGCCCTCCAGAAGAAGGGGACAAAATTCATATGGACACAAAAATGTGAAGAAAGATTTCAAACCCTGAAACATCTACTGACCCATGCACCCGTGTTGAAGATCGTTGACCCGAACCGAATCATTGAACAGGTCAAGGTGGAGCGGAGACATTTTGGCCCAGATGAGGCTACATGGGAATTGGAGGATGCCATGAAACAGGCATATCCAATTTTGTTTACATCTGTACATGCATGTCATGTTGATAGATAGAACATCGAGGATGATGTTCCTTTAAGGGGGAGGGAATTGTAACACCCTGTTTCCCCCAGTCTGTAAAAATAACTATACTGGCCAAGAACTGTGGAAAACTCAGAAATGTGAATGTGTGATGTGAATGGACATTGTGAAAAAGGGTCGATGAATGTAAATAATACTATGAATATATATATATATATATATATATATATATATATATATTGCAGGACTGCTGAGAGGGGGATGTTTTGAAAAAGAGACCACGATGATTGAAGAAAAGTGGTGGAAGTCACTTGGAATGGTGGCATTAACTGCCACTGAAACCAATACCGTATTTGGTCTTCACTAGCCTGGAGAACCAAGAGCGGCTCGCTGGCCCCAAATTAAATCACTCGCCAGGTTGGTAGGTAAATGGCTCCTCACGAGTAATGAGGGATGGGGTTGAACCTCCCATCCATAAATTCCTCAGACCTGACCACTGCGAGGAAGATCATGCCACACGCAACCTCATCGGAAAGAGAAAAGGCAGGAAAAGTGTGCGATCAGGGGCAGACGCGAGGGAAAGAGGAGAAGAAAAGAAACTCTGGAAAAATACAGAGTGAGTGATAGCAGAGAAGAAGGAGAGTAAACTTTGTTCTCGATCACTGGCGAATAGAGACTCAGTCTCGTGGCATCGTGGTCTCATCTCGGGGGTGGCTAGTGGTAAATCCGTTCGGAATTGCTGAGCCTATGGTTGGGTGGAAACGAGCACCCCTCTCAGCAGTTGCATCACCTCTGGAGTTTTTTTGATAAGTGTTTTATATCTTGCAACCTGAAATTTATATTCTAACATGTATGTTCATAGTCTGTGCAATTATGAATGGTTTCAGTATAAGACTGTATGTGTGGTGTTTTGATCAGAAATGGTGGCTGCATGCTTTTATTGGAAAGACCATGTATGACTTATGTTTATAGATATATATATATATGTATGTATATTGAACTAATTCAGACTTCAATTCTATTCTCAGGAAGTATATGCCCTTATTTGTCTCAAGGAATGCCCTGGATAAATCTCCCCACAGAGATACCCTCTCTGGAAAGTTTACCAGGAACTCGAAAGAGAATTTGATGGCATAAGTCTTAGAAACCTTGCACGAGAGAGAGTGATTCCCTTAAAAATCTCGATATTTCGTTGTTTTGATACCCGGGGTATCCAAGCACGAGTCCTCTTGTACTCGCAAGTCCCGAAACCCCGATTTGCAAAACCCCAAAATGGTAGCGTGTGGATAAGTATCGATAAACGAACGAGATTCTGTCGGAAGATCTGTGGTCAATCACGACCGTTAGATTGGAGGAAGAAACGCGGGTATTAAATGCCTCAACCTCTTTCTTTTATCTTCATGAGTAGCGAAGAAATCGGATCATAGGTCCAAAGGTCCATGAGAGTACTTGAACCGTTCATTCGTAAGGGCACGTGGCGGTTGGTAAGCGTTTTGACGTTTCGACACCGGGGAATCAAAGGGCAAGAACCCTTGTCATCGCGAGTCGCAAAATCCCAACAACCGAAACCCCGAAATAGTTTAAGGTGTGGATGAGATAGGATATTTCGGCACTTCGGGGCCCGGAATACCTAAGTGTGTATTCCCTTGTGCTCGCGAGTCCCGAAATCCCGATGGGTGAAATCCAGAAAAGACAATACGCATGTATGTTGTGATATTCCGGCATTTCGGAAATTGGAATACTCAAGGGCGTATTCCCTTGTACGTGCAAGACCCAAAACCTCGATTCACGAAAACCCAAAGTGACGGCACGGGGGTGAGTTTTCTTATGCTCACCAGTCCCGAAAACCTGGTCTGCGAATTCCCAAAATGGACTGAGCGACACATATATACAATTATACATATGTTAAGGTTTCAGAGTTTTGGCTCTAGGGAAACCTAAGTGCAAGACCTCCTGTCGTTGCATATCTCGAAATCCCGATGGTGAAAACCCCGAAATAGGGAAGCGTGTTTAGAGTTAGTATTTCGGAGTTTCGGCTCCTGGGAAACCTAAGTGCGAGACCTCTTGTCGTTACATATCCCGAAATCCCAATGGCGGAAACCCCGAAATAGGGAAGCATGTTTAGAGTTAGTATTTCGGAGTTTTGGCTCCCAGGAAACCTAAGTGTGAGACCTCCTGTCATCACATATCCCGAAATCCCGATGGCGGAAACCCCGAAACAGGGAAGCATGTTTAGAGTTAGCGTTTCGAAGTTCGTTTCCCGGAAAACCTTGATGTGAGACCTCCTCTCATCGCATCCCCGAAATCTTGACTTGCGAAATCCTGAAGTATGAAACCCCGAAATGAGTATAGAGGGACTAGAATTTAATGTTTCGATGTTTCGGCACCCGGGACATCTAGAGGCAAGTGTCTTGTCCTCACATATCACGAAATCCCGATAGGCGAAGTCCCGAAATGGATTAGCACACATGCTTTTTCTGTTTCGGCTTTTCGATGCCCGAGATTCCTAAAGGTCAGTTTTCCTCGTGTTCGCTAGATGCAAAATTCCGATGGATGAAACCCCGAAATGAACAAGGGAATACCTGCATCGCGATTTCCCGTATCGCGAAAGTCGATGAGTACCCCTCCGATAAGGCCTGTGGCCATAACCGTCGATCACATGAGTGCGAATAAGGGATGGTAGGGTCTGTATCAAGCCCCGTAGGGAGCCGAGGAACTATGTTCCTCGGAGCAAAGAAGGAAAAGGCCGAAAAATTTTAAATTCCGTAGTGGGTGTGTTACATCAGTAGTATTGGAATAAATACAAAAAAACTTCCTCTTCGGCAAAGCATAGGCAATTATGTTTGGGTTTGTGGTATTAAACAACTATGTCCATTGTTCCGTGATATACATCTTCCAGCCTAAGAACTTCCGTAATCTGCATTTTATGCTTTAATTACTTAAAAGTCACCAAATTTTGATTGCATTTAATTTAATTTATATATTGATGTTTATAGAAAGTCGGCGTTTGCTGATCTCATTGCAACGAATACAAGATGAATAGATGATAAACAGTTTATGTCGTTGAGACCACAATTCAAATTCATGTTTCTTGTTGCGCTATGTACATGTTGCAGTCAAAATTTTTGAGGTTCCAATGAAATTTGCAAGACAAAAATATTGAAATAAATATCATAACTTTGTCTTGGCCAATACTTGCCTAGTTATCTGGGCACCAGGCCCCGAGTTCACGGTACCCAGCACCTATGTCCCTTGTTTCGTCAGTGATTTGTTCCTTTCCATACTTGGCCAATTTTATGCCCGTCGTTGCAGGGCCGACACTTGTGAACCCAGCTGCTTATCGTTCCGCAATATACATCTTGCACTGAAAAGATCCGTGATCTATAATTTCACCGTGGGTTCCTTGTACACATTGACTTCGTTCAAAGTATTTGTTGTTGCTTTCCATCCTTAGCAACTTCGCATCCTTCCTGATATACATCAACAATGCTCTTACTAGTGACAAGTTGACAAAGTGGTACGAAAGATACCTTTGTCATCTGCAATCCATGCTTTAACATCTTCATCTATATCCTCGCACGATGGATCCGACTGATCACTGTTCCTTTCCATACTTAGCCAATTTTATGCCCGTCGCTGCGGGGCTGGCGCTTGTGAACCCTGATGTTCTTCTGCAAGATACTTAGTTCTTTTTCCCTTCTCTTGTTCCCATATATTATCTACAATTCCACTGCCAACACCTCCATCCTTTTCCCCTTATTTTCTTCCCATGTATTATGGGACTATAAAATATGGACATGATATTCTATAAAGCACACACAAATTTCGCATTCCATACCTAGCAACATTTTCGATCACGGGTTCTCGGGTGCGCAGGCGAGCTCAAAAATGGGGCTCCATTGTTCCGTAGCCTACAAATAGCACCCAGAATTCCACGATATACAAATTGACAAGCGAATATGCAGACTGGCTGAGTCAACATTGCACTTCTATTGTTCCATGTCCTCCAAACAACACTCCTAGTTCCATGATATAGAAACTGACACACGGAATGCAGAAATGGCAGAGTGCAGATTGCCATTGTTTATGAATGCCAATCCCTGTGAAGTATCTAACAGTATCTAAAAATTTATTTAGAATACTAAATTAGCACTTATTAGTGACAACTAGACACAGAGGTACGAAACAGTTGGAATTGCAGTCTCCGCAATATACAAATTGACTACCGGACATCGTCCGCTCTTCCATCTTATAGATTATGCATTCAAATGTTCGAAGAAATACAATTAGAAGGTCCGACCCTCGCCTCCTCTGCAGATACCTTCTTAGCCTGTTTTGGATCCTCCTTTTGGCGAGTTCACGAAATATGCAGCTCTAGCATTGGCGGGTTGGCATATCTTTATTTCCATCTATACAATCAGACGACAAATCTGACCGACCGTTGTTGCTTTCGATACTTACCCAATTTTATGTCCACGGTTGCCGCGTTGGGACCAATTTCAGTTCCATCTATATCCTTGCATGGAGAATTGAACCAGCAGATGTTCCTTTTCATACGTACCAACATTTCTGATCACAGGTTCTCGGGCGAGAGGGCTCAAAATTGGCCCTCCATTGTTGCGTGTGTTACAAATAGCACCCAAAATTCCGCGATATACAAATTGAGAAGAGGATTTGTGGATTAGTTGACTCGACATTGTGCTTCTATTGTTCTGTGTCCTCCAAATAGTCCTTCAAGTTCCACGATCTACAAATTCACACACAGAATGCAAGGCTGGCGGGGTGGAGATTTCCATTGTTTACAGATACTAATCCCTATGAAGTATTTAACAAAATCAAAAATATTATTTTCAATACTAAATTACCTCTTAGTACTGACAACTGGACATAGGTGCGGGTCCAACATCATCCGCTCTTCCGACATCATCTGCTCTTCCGTGTTACAAATTATGCATTCAAATTATTTACTCCAGTCCTCTGCAATATACAAATTGACTACCGGGTTTACATCTTGTATTCAAAATTTCCCTGATCTACAATTCCACCACCAACTCCTTTCTCCTTTTTCCCTTTTCTTCTTCCTCTGTATTATGGCTCTCATTATCTCCGTGTATATAATCACACCTTAGGAAATTTTATGTCCATGGTTGTTGGGTTGGAAATCTACAATTCTATTGCATGCTCCTCGAACTCACAAGCTTCATTGTACCATGGTTGACAAATGTGCTTCCTAATATACATTTGCTATGCTCTTACTAATGACTCTTACAAGTGACAGCTACACACAGCAATACGAAACAGTTCACATCCAACCATTCGCAACATAGAAGTTGACTACCGGGTTCTGACATCGTCCCCTCTTTCATGTTACAGATTGTGCATTCAAATGTTCTAAATAATACAATTTGACCATCTGGACCTCTGACCTTATTTTGGATCCTCATGTTCACGGATTCACAAAATATCAAATTCTTAGTCAGTGTTTTAGGTTAGCTCATTCGAAGTCCGCTACTTCTTCTTCCCTGATATGCATATTGCACTCAAAATTTCTGTGATTTACATTTCCACCGCGAACTCATTGGTCCTTTTTCCCTTTTCTTCTTCCCTTTTATTATCGCTTTGTGGTTATATACATAGTCGCCTTTCTATAAACATAGGTTCCAGCGTTGGCGGGTTGAGATATATTTATCTCCATCTATATAATCACACGACTCCTCCAACCAACCGCTATTGCTCTCCATACTTAGCCAATTTTATCGCCACGATTGGCGAGTTACACGTATTGAAATCAAAAAGTTTTGAGACATACAATTTGACCCTCACGCCCTCACCTTCAATAGTTGTACCTTGCAACCCTACTTTGTAGCAGTTTTTTTCCCTTGCCTGTGACCTCCATACTTTCTTGTTATGAAATTAGAAACATTTGATGCTAATAGGTCACCATGCAGGAACTGTCAACATTGTCATTAATGGGCGAAAAATGCGAGGAGATATCCCATTATTATGCATTAAACCAAGATGTGCGGAAACTTATTTTGTCCCTTCCGATTGTTCATCTCCAACATGCATCGTCGTGTTGGGCCGCTCAAAAAATATGCAATGCTTAATTGCTCATTGCAATATCCACCATGGTCACATTTCTATATATGCAATTAGTAGTGTTTAATGTTAACAACGCATCATGCAACAACCGTCCAGATTTTCATTAATCAATGAAAGTCTCGAGGACATCTCCCATTCACACGCTTTCGACCAAAATTTGTGCAGGGTTATATTAGCCCTTCCAACCTTTCATTTCATTCATCGTCTGGAACAAATAAATGTCTTTGTATACCTATGGCAGCGGGTCAACAACAGTTTTGTGGAGATACAGTAAATATGTTCGTAGAAGAGGACCAAAGGTTCCAGTGGTCCAAGGCATACTTTTACTATTCATCTCGTTCTGCCCAGAATGAAGTGATTTGGACCTCCGAAATTACTCGTGCAGGCTGTGTCCCTGAGGTTTTTGATTGTAAGGAGGTGGTCTCTTGGTGCGCCGAAAAATATATTCTAGGCCAAAGAATTATTCCACTGCGTGACCATTCTCTTGTTTCTTTTTCACCTCAGCTCTCTCGCGAGATGTTGGAATTGCCAAAACCAACATTAATGTTCAGAGGACAAGACTGCAAGCAGTTTCTAGAAAAACATCATAACGGGTTGGACATATTAGCCGACTTCCTCGAATACCCGACAACAGTTCCTGAAGATATCACAAGGCTCCAGGTAAGTTCCTTTAGAAATCCATTCAAGAAAATTGCTTGGTTGTTTACAAGAATAACAGGACAAGAATCCACAGCAAGCATTTCCCATATAATTATTTATATTTTGTATTTCACAATCAAGGAACAATGCATTTTCGATTGGAGAAATCTAATCTCCATTGAACTCTGTTCCCAATTGTCACGATTCAAAGAATCGAATAAATTTTATATGTCATCCTACTTGATTTTCGCAATTGTGTATTGCTACCCATTTCCAAAACTTTCTCTTTCCAATAAAATAAACTGTGGATTTGACCCTGTAACATTATAGCACGATGCCCTGTGGAGACACAAGGCCTCCCATTGTTTTTATGAAGTTTTTAATGGCTTTGTCTTAGTTTTCAAAGATTTATTGTTAGGGAAGGATGCCCCACGGATGTCTCGCCATGCAAGCAAGTTTTTGAACAAGAAGGGCACACCTGAGCAAAAGGAAAATCACAGTCTCCTCATGGTCTTTGTCTCTAAGGAAAATCTTGCCTTCCTTCCATGCCACATCACGGACAAGATGTTTGTTGTAGAAATAGCAAGGCAATACAACCACTGGTTGCATTTTTTCCATGACAAGAAAAAAAAACAGTTCATTCCCTTGCCCTGGAAAATCAGAGACTTCGTGTGCAGAAACATCAACAATATTGACGAGTTTGCCGCCCATTTCAAGAAATTGAACCTAACGTACGTTGAAAGGCTAAAAGGGTTCGACCCCAATGGCATTTTTGGAGAACATTTACTAGGTGTTGGCCTTAACACCTCTTTTATCCATAGACACCTGACCCAAGACAAGGACAGTGTCAACAACAATCCTGCTTCTACCCATAGCGACGCAGAGACATGGCAAAGCGCAACTGAATTGTACAGAAAACATGGTAAAGTATTTGGTGAGAAGAGTACCCAGTCCCCCGCTAGCACTTCCAAGAGCACGACACCACGGAGCGTCGCTTCGACGGTCCATCCTAGTAAGAAAGAAAACCAGAAATCTTTGAACGGAGGAGGAGATAAGAACCCTCCTCGCATAAATATTGAAAGTTCTCACAAAGTTCCACTGACGAAGAAGAGAAAAAACAATGCAGGGCATGCGGAGGAACTCTAAATTGACAGTGGAAAACTGCAAATTGAAATTGAAGCTGAGCAGATGCAAAAAAGTGGGTCATCCATGGTGGACATATCTAACACCGAATATTTTGACATAGATGAATCCTTCGTAATCCAGAGCGTTATTTTTGACAGCCAATCTAAAAGTATGGTCATTGAAAAGAGAGATGTAACAAACAGGAAAGGCAAATCTCGAACAGAGATTGACTTTAGCCAAATGACCCCGTCCAAAATATGCTCGTTTCACCAAGTAACCGGTGACATTCTTCGCGATTCCATTGGAGGAATGGAGACGGATTATGCCAATCTGAAACACTGCCTCAACAAATTTGAACAGGCTTTCATTGCAACACTAGAATTTGCCATTCCTTTGGAAAAAATCGTGCCTTCTACCACTGCAATGAAGATGAAAGTATCCTCTACCCTCCTTGCATGCTCCAGAGCCCTTGTAGAGAACAACATCAACAAAAGAATGCAGCTATTTACTGAAGCCTGGGAAACATCGCAAAATTTAGTTTCCTTCGGAAAGAAGGCCAATGATTTGCTTGAACATTTGGAGGCGTATTTAGGAAATGAACAACTTTTCTATCATCAAGTGTTGGACCCTTTTGCCAACTATGCCCTGAACACATCGGAACTAAAAAGAAGACAGGAGAAACTCCCCTCCCCAAAGCGCACCAAAAAAGTAAAAGCATGCTGGAAAAAAAAACTTGAGAACTTGCACCTCATTGTCAAATCATGTAAACAAGTCATATCAGAAAAGGAAAATTTATTCACAAACCTGCTCCAGACGGACTTAGCCGAAACTACCAACGAGGTTCAAGATCTAAACTTAATTCTCAAATCCTTTTCAGTCACCAAAGAAGTGTTCCAGGAACAAGTTGATATTTTAAAGGGGTTGACTTTCGAAAATTTTTACAGCATACTTGAACATCGTCTAGATGAGCATGAGCATTGGGTACTGGACTATGCCTCACACAATGAATAAATTGAACAGAGTTTGCATAGTATTTCAATGGATCTAAAGAAATCAGAAAATGACCTTTACGACATAGAGATCTGGGATGAAATCAACACAGCCCCCATGAAAAGCTACATTGAAGAATGGTTTCAACTCAGAATAGAAAGCCTCATCCAGGAAGGGCAACAACCGATCAATAGGAGTCCACTTCCCATCGACGACAACAACAAAAACACATCGGCTTGATAGTAAGTCTATACTGCCATCTTGTTTTTTTTATCATTCCATTTTAAGTCTATGATGTCATCTTCTTTTCTTTATCAATCCACTTATGTCCTCTTTAAATAGAAAACTGTAACCAAAGACTTATAAGTTCCAATTTCTTCTTTTCAGGTCTTCCTCTCTACCATCACACACTTCTTTTGACGTTCCTAATTCTTGTACTTATTTCTTTTTATGGTCTGTGGGAGCCCCAATCCCAGTCTATATGACAAACACATTTAAATTTCCACAAACATGTAACAAACATTATTATTTTTTGTTAAATTTCAAAGAAAATTGATTCGAAATGTCCTTATTGTATACTAAACTTTGGGTTTCCAGGAACCTTCTTGTTTGTTCCAAAGAAAACTAATTCGGATATGCTATATTTCTTGTCTCCTATTGTATGCTAATTTTTGGGTCTTCAATGACGTTGATGGTTTAAATGATGATGTAATTTCCTGATATATGGAACAACCATTATTTATTTTATAATAAGTTTCTATAGTTTGCAAGCCCGCTTCTCAATTTGTATATCATGGAACTGTTGATGGTTTTTGTAGGACATGGAACAAAAGAGGCCCATTTTTGAAACCGCCAGCCCGAAAACCCGCGATCCAAAGACTTGCTAATTATGGAATGAGCAGTCCATCCATGCTCTATAAAACATGTGCAAAGAAAACTAATTCAGCAATGCTATATCTTTTTTTTTCCAAAAAAAAGCCTGAGTTTTAAAGCAAAGTAATTCGGTGCAACAAATGTTATTACTATTGTATTATATAACAGACATTATTAATTTCTGGTAAATTTCTATAGTCCGCAACTACGCCTCTCATTTTGTATATCACGGAATAGTCGGTGATATTTGTAGACCATGGAACATCACACACCCAATTTTCAGCGCGCCAGCCCGAGAACTCGCGATACAAAAACTGCATACGTATGCAATGAGGGCTACAAATTTCATATCTATAAAACTAAAAATCTACTTTATACAAATGCATATTTTGTATGTATAATTTATTTACTAAATATCTACTTTGTACAAATACATTGTTCGTTTGTATAATTTATTTACTAAATATCTACTTTATACAAATACATATTTCCTACGTATAATTTATTTATTTCTGATGACTTTCTATGTCCTAGTTTTAAAAATAACCAATTCGGTAATGCTAATTTTTTTGTGTCCAACAACCATTCAAACATTGATAATTTTTGATATTTTTTCAAGAAGAACTAATTCGAGAATACTATGTTCTGCACGCAAACCACATGTATTTCAACTTTCTAGCCACCTGTCTGTACTAGGTCACATTTACTCCCATACCAACCTGGCAGGGACTACGCTGCCATGCAGCACTTGTTAAAAGTGGGTTTTTAATAACGTGGAGTATTAAATCATGGAGATTTGCATGTGGAGTTTAAATGGAACATAAAGTTATTAAAAGTGGGTTTTTAATAAACTATTAAAGTGGGTTTTATTTTGAAGTTTATTAAAAGTGATTTTTTTTATAGTGGATATCTTCTATAAAGAGGTGAAGAGGGAGTTATAAGGTTTTTCTTTAAAAAGTGGATATTTTGGATATTAAGATGCATGCATGATTTAAGCTGAGAACAGAGATAGATTTGGATCAGTGGATCCGAAGGCAGAGCAACAGACTGCTCAGCACGGGAGAAAACTCGACGAAAAGTTGCATATCCTTGGTGTTTCACTTGCAGAGAATATATTGCAACAATGGCGAATCCGTTGGCAGAGACCTACCTCAATGAAGCCAACAAGTTAGATGGCACGAATTTCATTAACTGGAAATTCAAGATGCAAACGCTCATGGAAGGCTACGGTGTTTGGAACATTGCGAAGGGAACTGAACTGAAACCTGATGCGGCTGCAGTTGCAACAACAACACAGATCCAAGATTGGGAGAAGTGTGAAAACAAGGAAAAGGTATTGCTACACATGTCGGTTAAACATAGCATAATTCCACATATTAGAGACGCTACAACTTCTGCTGCAACATGGACAATGCTGAAAGCATTGTATGAAACTAGCAACACAAATCGCATTTTGTTTCTGAAAACTAAATTGCTAGGCATTAAGATGGATGGAAATGAATCTGTTAGTTCATTTTTGGGTCGTATTAAAGAGGTGAAAGACAAGCTATTAAATATAGGGGAAACTATTTCCAACACTGACATGGTCACTATTACCTTAAATGGTATGCTAGAAGATTATCTTATGTTCATAACAAGTCTCATCGCAAGGGAGAAACCTCCCATGTTTGAAGAACTGACAGGTATTTTACTGTAAGAGGAAGAGAGGCGCGGGAATCTGAAGCCTCAGAATAAATATTTGGCATTGTGGTCAAATAAGAGATATGCGAGAGGGAGATCAAGAGAAAGAGGCAGAGGAGGCAGTTCATGGCAGAGAGGCGGTTCATGGAAGAGAGGCAATTCATCGTAGAGAAGACAATCTCCAAATCAAGGTATGCAATCTGGCAGGAATGATTCAAAGAGTTGTTTTTATTGTGGTCGACCTGGACATATTGTTAAAGACTGTCATAAGAAGAAGAACAATGAGGCTAGGAAAAAACCTAGAACACATTCAGGTCATTATGCAGAAAAATCTTCAAACCAAGATCTCAGATTATTTATTGCTAGTGATGATATTGATGAACCCCCAAATTTTGAATCACGAGATCTTAGGCTGTTTGTGTCTAACGCTGCATTATCTGCTGAAACAAATGATTCTAATGCCTGGTTTGTGGATTCCGGAGCATCAGTACATATGACTTGTAATAAAAATCGGTATGCTAATTTTAAAGAAACACAGAATGGTGCCAGCGTATATCTTGGTGATGACTGCGCTCATCATATCCAGGGATATGGAGACATTCTTGTGACATTGCCGAATGGTACTTTTTGTCACATTTGGAATGTAGTGTGTGTGCCAGGAATAAAGAAAAATTTTATCTTTGTGTCCACCATTACAGATCATAACTTGAAGGTTGAATTCTTCAAGAATTATTACATATTGAAGGATCTGTTGGACCACATCCAAACTGTTGCAACAAGAGTCAGAGAAGGAGGCTTATACAAACTTGATGTTACCAGCAAAGCACATCACGCAATGACTTCTACAACTATGCTAACAGAGATTCTTTGGCATCAAAGGTATGGACACATCAATCATCTTGATTTATTGTTATTACAGAAGAAGAATATGGTTGAAGGACTTCCCATGTTAAAGAATGAAAAGGTTGAGTGTGATGGATGCACATTAGGAAAGATGCACAGAGATGAATTTCCCTCTAATCCTGATAGGAAAAAGAGATATGTGTTAGATCTTGTGCATATTGATGTTTGTGGGTTTATGCAGACTAGGTCTTTAGGAGGTGCATTTTACTTTCTGTTATTTATTGATGATTGCACGAGATACACATGGGTTTACTTCCTTAGATGAAAAAGTGATGTTTTCAAGTACTTTAAGGAATTCAGAACCATGGTGGAAAAGCAAACAGGAAAATCCATCAAAATCCTTTGTTCAGATCAAGGGGGAGAGTATAAATCAGGGGACTTCAACAAATATTAATGCAAAGATCATGGAATAGTACAACAATTTATAGTACCTCACACTCCACAGTAGAAGAGAGTCGCTAAAAGGAAAAACAGAACTCTAGTAGAGTGTGCATGCAATATGATGAAAGGTAAGAATCTCTCAAATGCATTTTTGGTTGAAGCCATAAATACTGCAGTTTATTTAAAGAATAGAAGTCCAACAAGGTGTCTTGATGGAGTTACTCCTTTTGAAGCCTTGTATGGGTCCAAACCTGCAGTTCATAATTTGAAAGTATTTGAGTGTAAGGCTTTTGCTCATATTCCAAAGGAGAATAGGAGGAAATTGGATGCTAAAGCCATTAAATGTATTTTCATTGGATACTGTTATGAATTTAAAGCATACAAACTGTTTGATCCTACTACTCACAAAGTATTTGCAAGTAGAGATGTACTTTTCCATGAGCAGGAAGCAGGAAATCATGACAACAATAGTCATGAGGAATGGCAGAGACTTGTTGATGAAGGAGTTAAAGAAGAGCAACAACAACCACCACAAAAACAACCACCACAACAACAACCATCACCGTAGCAACAAAAACAACAACAAGGACTCAGTGATATGGACAATTCAATCAGTCACAGTTCACCTAGAGGTGAAGACAGATCTTCACAAAGTGGGGAGGAAGATAATCAGCTGAGAAGATCTTCACGACATATTCATCTTCCTGAGAGGTATAAAGACTATGCCCTAATGAGTAGCATTTCAAATGTCATAGAACCCATGAGTTTTGATGAAGCTAATGAACATGATGAATGGTGAAATGCAATGGAGGAAGAATATGAATCTATAATGAAAAACAATACTTGGGAATTGACTGAATTGCCTAAACATAAGAAGCCCATTGGATGCAAATAAATATACAAACCCAAGTTTAATTAGATGGTAGTATAGATAAGTATAAGGTTAGACTGGTTGCAAAGGGGTATTCACAAACATAAGGTATTGATTATGCTGAAACATTTGCACCAGTAGCTAAATTGAATACTATCAGAATGTTAATTGCTTTAGCTACAAAGTACCATTGGAAGCTACACCAATTAGATGTTAAATCTACATTTTTGAATGGTGAGTTAAAGGAAGAGGTTTACCTTACTCAACCTGAAGGGTTTGTGGAAAAGGGGCAAGAACACTTAGTGTGTAAGTTAAAGAAAGCACTGTATGGACTAAAACATGCACCTAGGTAATGGTATGAGAAGATAGACTCTTTCTTTCTTCAACGGGGTTTTATGAGGAGCAAGAGTGATCCAAATTTGTATACCAAATTTGATGAGGAGGGTTATATAGTATCGATTTCTTTATATGTTGATGATCTGATAATTACAGGAAATGCAGAAAAACTAATTGATGAAATCAAGAAGCAGTTGTCAAAAGTTTTTGAAATGAAAGATCTTGGTGAGTTACATTACTGCCTAGGTCTTGACATTTGGAGAAATGCAGGCCAAAATTTTGTTTGTCAGAGTAGGTATATCATAGAAATACTTAAGAGATTTAAAATGGATCAGTGTAAGTCTTCTAGTGTTCCCATGCAACAGAATGTGAAACTTTATTGTGACGATGGTTCAAAGGAGGTGAATGGCATTGTGTATAAACAGATGGTGGGTAGTTTGAATTATCTCACCACAACCAGACCTGATATTTCATATTTTGTGAGTGTGTTAAGTCAGTTTATGGAGAAACCTCATGAAAGCCATTGGAATGCAGCAAAGGCAGTACTCATGTATCTAAAAGGAGCACTTGATTATGGTATTAAATATACTAATGCATCTGATGTTGAGTTGACAAGTTACTTAGATTTTGATTGGGCTAGAAATCCGGATGATCGAAGATCAACCACTGGTTATGCGTTTGGCATTGGATCCAGGGTTGTTTCATGGAGAAATAAAAGGCAGCCTACTGTATCTTTGTCTTCTACTGAAGCAGAATATAAAGCCTTGTGTGCAACAACTTGTGAAGTTGTTTGGTTAAGATGACTTCTTCAAGATGTTAGAGAAGAACAAAAGGAACCTACGATGATCAAATGTGATAGTCAGAGTTTAATCAATATTGCGAAGAATACGATTTTTCATGCAAGGACAAAGCATGTTGAAGCTCAATTTCATTTTGTTAGAGAAAATTTGTTGTCAAATGAAATAGCTCTTATGTATTGTAATACTAGTGAAAATGTTGTTGATATTTTCACTAAGCCTCTTGGAAAGATTAAGTTTGAGCTATTTAGGGAGATGTTAGGTGTAGAAGTCAATCCATTCTCCATTAAGGGGGAGACTTGGAAATAATGGACTAAGAGTGAGTTGTAAGCGTGAGTTCTAAGAGCCGGTTCGTAGTTCACTATCTGTAGAGTTTAGTTGTGTGTGGTTTGCATGTAACCGACTCAGTAGAGTCTTTTCCTATTTAAGAATGTAATCAGTCTTCATTGAATTCATAGAGAAGTGAGCGTAGCCTCACCGTGTGTTTGTTTCACATATTTTATCTAGTTTAACTTTTGGACACTGGTTACAAGGATAGAATTTGGTTTAAGTACGCTGGGTTGACCCTTTACTTATAAACCTGACATGCACTTGTATCTTTTTCCTTGAGTTAATGGTTTGTAGACATAATGAATGAAATAGGAGCCAAAATTCTCAGAACCTATGGTATAATTTCTCTTTGCCAATGATGAAAGGAAACTAATACATAATTTAAAATTTATTTTCTTGAAATGAATCTGAATCAAAATTGTTCTATACCTTTTTTTTAACGAATATTTATTTTAATGCTCTAAATAATATAACAGAGAGCTTACAACTCATAATGCACTTAGGACCAGGAGGTGGCCTCTCGATTTGAGCACTTAATGAGAAGCTTCTTGATTTGTAAGGTAACTTCTCAATCCAAAAGGTAATCAGTAGGAGGCTATTCACATTGGATTTTTCTTCAACAAAAAACAATTTCGATCAACAAAAAACAATTGCAATCATAAGGCGGTAGCTATGGATTTGACTTCAATTATGTTGCATTTGGTAGTTCATACTGTTATCCATATAGCTCTCATTTGGTGGGTCATAGTCCTTCCGCTTTGCTAGAAGTGGAAGAGGAGCAGACAACTAGGATACTACAATATTCTTTGTGAACAACTAGGATACTACAATTTGCTCTGCCATCTAGAAGGTAATATGATGTAATATGTATTGGATTAATATTTAACATTGTATAGCTGTGGGGTGACTATGATGAGGCAATGAAGATAGGGTTTTGGCAAGCAGAAGGTAAAATGTTAACATATCAACAGTGATTGATTTATTCACTCACATATGACCGTGTATAAGTGCAGTTGTGACATATCAATAATGATGGATTTATTCAGCCACATATGACTCTGCATAAGTGCAATTGTGGTTGTATTCCCTGCATAAGTGCACTTGTGGTTGTATAACTCTTGTTATTGGAGTGGTTCTTGGAGTGTTATTGGAGTGGTGCATTGAAAGCTTGCATTGAAGCTATGCATTTCAGTGCATTGGAAGAGTGAGTGCATTGAAATTAAAGCTATGCATTTTCAATGCATTGAAATTTTCTTAAAAGTTTTGCGTTTATAAAGCAAAAAAATTAATTCACTGACATGACAAATCATTGTAATATATTTTAAAAACATAAAACTTAGCTTATATAAGAAGCTTTATAATATCAAAACTTAAAAACTAGGTTATAAAGCTTTTATATAAGCAGCTTGAAAATATCAAAACTTAAAACCTAAGTTATAAATTTTTTATATAAGATTCTCTGAATGTGAATCTATTAGCCAATAGAATTGCTAAAGTCTAGCTAATAGAATTTATTATAAAAGTAATCTCAATATTATATTTGTCCTATATACAACATTAAACAATCCAAAAATATTTTTAATCAAAGTTTAATCAACGACTAATCCAATGGACAGTCAACCACTAATCAATTGATAAAGTCGTGGCCTTAGACATAGACTAATAAGGAGGAGGTCGAATGGGCCATGCCCACCCCCTCCACCTTACCTCACAATATTAAACATTATTTTAATATCATAAACAATCTGTTATGCTAGCTTTGTGTGTGTACCAGAGCCAAAACCTTATTTCTCTTCGACAAACCAGAGCTCAATTCGTATCTCACCTCCGACACATGGTGGAGACAAATCCGTGTTCACTTCCGATATGGTGGATCAAAATCCATATTAACTTCAGATATGGCAGAAGAAAGTTGTGGTGTCGTGGCCGACATCATTGAACCGAGAATGTTAAAAAGGTTTTTTTTAATGTTTTAATAAAAAGGGGGCACGTGTGCATTGGGGTTTTAAATATATATAAGTTGATTAGAAAAAAGGGTCGTGTGGGTTGCCCCATCCATTATCTCACTTGTATTCTTTATACCATGTGCCTCTTTTTAAAAAAAATCTTTGACCTCTATCTATTTTAAAAATCCTTGTCTTTTACTTTACCTTTACTTTACCTTTGTTGTGGTATGTATTTTTCAATGATTTTCTATTTTTTTTCGTTGTTTGATTCCACTTTTGAGGTTTACAATGTTCCACCTTTCAACACTTTAACAAATACCATATTCCACTATGTATGTATATACTATCATTTTGTATTATGAATAATAAATTATGGTTATTTACATGCAAAATGTTTATATTATAATAATAAAAAGTTGATATGTATTGTTTTAAAATATATATATATATATATATATATATATATATATATATATATATATATATATATATATATATATATATATATATATATATATA
>ML778797.1:1309444-1330772 GCA_009831015.1 Picea engelmannii | reverse complement strand
TTGTTGTGCACCACTTACTAAAGATTTCTCATGTTATTAGTGGGTGTGTGAGGTTATGAATATATATGTGGTCTTAGTGGATTGAACCATGTTCGAAGAATATGCACATGCTATTGAGTTATTTTTGCGTAGTTATGCACTCAGTGTAGAAATCCCTTAGTTTACAGTACACAATTAGGTCCCTTTATGTAACTTTAGTTGACCATATAAAATATTTCACAGTTATGTATTTAGTTCAACCATATCCACAACTATCCAATATTGAGAGTTTTTGTTTTCTAGAGCCAAAATTCATACGATTTACAATTGTTTTCAAGGTAAAAATAGGTTTTTGACATGGAGGGATATGATGTTTGGTTTAATAATCAACAACAAATAAACTCAAAACTATATCAAGCAAGGGAGTTGTTGGGGCTAAATATATGCACTATTAATTTCCACATTTAATTATCAACCGAGGCTCGTAAGCTTTGAGGTGCAGGCGCAGGAAACGCAGGATCAAAGCCTAGTCTAACCTAATCTAAAGTCAACAAAACAATATTCAAACCCACACTGCAGGAAATTAACACTAAGGATTCATCACTGGGACGTAGGAATAACTTAGTGCTATAAGGGCTTAGATCACAGTCTTTCACGCACTCGATGATGTTCGTGTGATTAATCGTGAGTAGCTTACTTAAGTTTTATGTCCTTCAATGATTATTTCCTATAGTGGATCCACACTTAAATGAAATAAAAGAAACAACCAAATGGAAATGAATTCAAATGACAAGAAATAAACCAATGGAAAAGCCAAATCACAATGAAAACAAACTAATAGTGACCAATAAGAAAAATTAATCTACAATTGGATCTACAAAATAAAAACAATGCAAAACCAAACTAGATTAAAAAGCCAATCAAGACAATAATTGGAATCAAGATTTAAATTCAGAGATTGTTCCTCAAGTGAGTATACCAAATGTAAAGAAACAAGGATTGGAAGACAATGGAGAAGTGAATATAAATCTACACAAGGAAATAATGAAGTGGGATGAATTAACTTTGGAATCGGTCTTATCTGAAATCAAATTTGGTTGGACACAATGATTGCAAGAAGTTAAGTGTTTTATTGATCGTGAATGCATATGGAACGGAAGTGGACCATATTTATAATCAATCAAGCATACAAATGGTTTCAATTATTGAGCAATGACATAATTTAAGAGACAATTGGTGAAGATAAGAGAAGAAATATGTTTTATATTTTTTTTATGAATAGAAAGAAACAATACACAATACTTAACACATATAAACGATTCTCTGCTCTTAACTATGTACAGTCTTTGCTAAATAATGATGAGAATGAGTGAATGAAGACAACTTAACCAAAGGAACAATTATCTCTGAGTTTAATTATATCAATCTAATGTAAGATAACATATTTAAATCATAAAATACAAATAACAATGGGATTGTAATTAAAACACACAGATCAAAAACACCATATTTACAACCTAATCTAGAAAGAAAAATGAAAGAAGCAGGATGTTACCAGAATGAGGGGCCCTTCCCACATTGGTTAACCCTGCTTGAATACAATCAGATCAAGTCAAATAGATGCACAATGGATCAACAACAATCAACTCTCCATTTTGATCAGAAACTTTGTTTTACATGGCAGTGAACTCCTTAAAGCTTTCTTACAAGAACAAACCTCTTACTTACAAAAACTTCATGAAACTAATGGCTCTTTCTCACAGACCTATGAGGCTTATTTATACATAAAAAATCATTGATGAGTGTATGGGATCGAATCCCAATGCTCAGATTTCAAATTTACAATTTTAGATAAAATCCTCAAAAATCAGGGTTTTATTACAATTTGGGCAGATTTGAGTTATGGATCCACCCATATCTTCGCAACCAATTTGAAATTTAGAAAACGGTTTTTGGATTCTGTAGCTGGATGATGTTTCTAAAACCCCATTTTTAGGTTTTTCAATATATGCTCCCATGTGCATGAAAATCGAGGCGCAAGTTGGTAGATTGAGTTTTGTTGCTAATTTTGGCAAAATCATTCCCCCTGAGATGGAGGTCCACACTTGTGATATGGGTGAATTCTGACTCACATTTTCGCATGAAAACATCATTCTAGACAAAACCCATGTACCCGATTTTCCTCTAGATGCTTTCCAAAATTTTGAATTATTTCTAGTACCAGATTAGCACAATTGGTACCAGATTAGAACAGTTAGTACTTGAATCTTGTAGGCAGGGGTTTAGTACCGGATGAACACAGTCACAACTATGGGTATTGGACCAATGCGATGGTAGTACCAGATGGAGGTAGTACTGGAATAGGCGCAATCTAGTACCAGATGAAGCTGGTATCGGAAGAGGCAGAGAGTTGGTACCGGAAGAGGCAGAGAGCTGGTACCGGATAAAGCTGGTACCAGAAGAGGCAGAGAGCTGGCACCAAATGATCACAAAGGTAGTACCGGATCACTACAGAGTATCAGATGACATGGAGTGTGGGTACCGAATGACTGTGCAGGTACCGGATGACTGTGCAGGTACCGGTTGACTGTAGAACCTTCTAGTAACAGATGACTTGGATTACAAGATGACCTGCAATGAGGGTACCGAAACATGGACAGTGCATATACCGGAACCGAAACAATACAAAACATGTTGCTTGGACATAGAAACATAGGATTAAACCATCATTGACAAAACTATTGTATAATCATCCTTTTAATCACTAAAAATATGGAAAATTGTGTATTAACCACATAGGATGAATAACAAAAGATAATGGAGGTTTATGGTGTAATTAACGATATATTATTGACGAAATGCAGGGAGAAGGTGTAATGATGGGTGTATTTATATGAAGAAAAGTATAACAAAACAAGAGCTCAACAAGAGTTATGGAGTTTATAGTTAAGAAATTCTTTAGTGGAAATATGGTTCCTTTATGTAACAATTAGGTATAAATCCCTTAGTGGAAATCCCTTAGTTTATAGTAAAATTAGGTCCCTTTATGTATCTCTTAGTGGAAATCCATTAGTTTATAGTAAAATTAGGTCCCTTTATGTAACTTTAGGTGACCATACAATATTTCACAGTTATGTATTTGGTTCAACTATATCCACAACTATCCAACAATTTGTCCTTAAATCTCTCAAGTGATCCAAATATATAATATAGCATTTGCATAATTCATACGTTATATAATATAACATTATCATAAAAATTACATTTGCCCTACGTCATCTTAATTTATATTAGGAATACAAACATCCCTCAATTCCATCCCATTTAACATGACAATAAATGAATTAGTATAAAAACTCAATGACATTTAAGCAATGCTAATGGGAAGTTTAAAGCAATGGCATACAATCCATGTCCATGCAAGACCTTCACCTCGTTGTGATTAAAACATGGGTGTGTGAGGTTATGAAGATTAAACTCTTTGTTTTGGGGATTCTAATGCATTACATTATATGTTATCTTTGTGGATCCAACCATAGGGAACTTTTAAGGAATAGTAAAGAAATGTTATAAGACATTTTTTTAGTGGATCCAACCATAGGGAACTTTTAATGAATCCACTTGTTTGTTGTTTTTCTGAATTGATTTCCCTTGGCGAACACAACTTTCTGATTTCAATGACTTTTTTGTGTGGGTTTTATTGATTATTATGAAAATGTTTTATCTCCTGTCTTTTATCCCTTTAGTCATCAGTCTTTGCCTGAGCAGTCAGTCAGGAGCCGAATTGACGGTCATCACTTCGGTGTTTAAAGACCTATAGATTCAAATGCCCTATTTTTTTGTGCATGGATGATGAGTGAAGGATAAGAATTTGTCCTGTTGTCTATCCCTTACTTATCTTTTAGTTGATTGATTCATGGCTGAATGTTTAGTCTTTGTGTCTTCTTCTTTGATGTGTATTGTGAATGATAAACCTTTGAGTTGAATCACAGTCCCTTGGCGAACTCAACTTCTGATTCCAATGAATTCTATATGTGGGTTTTATTGATTATTATGAAAATATTGTGGTTTTATCTTCTATCACTTATCCCTTTAGTCATCTGTCTGTGCCTGAGCAGTCGACCAGGAGCTGAATCAACGGTCGTCACTTCGGTGTTTAAATACCTATAGATTCAAATGCCTTGCTTTTCTGTGCATGGATGATGAGTGAAGGATAAAAATTTTCCATGTTGTCTATAGAACCCTTAGTTATATTTGAGTTGATTGATTCATGGTTGAATGTATAGTCTTTGCGCCTTCTAATCAGCGAGTACCTCTGTGGCTTGATTGTTTAAAACTTTGATTTATTTCTGCGTTTTTAATTGCTTGAACTTGTGTACATCTCTGGATTTTTATTGATAAACTTTGCATTGTGGATAGATATTGAGGAGTGATGTCGACACGAGATTCTCCAAACATTCCTCGCAAACACTCTAAACATTCTCAAGAAGGAAGAACAAGAACTCCTTCTTCGACTGAGACTCTGAGTGAGCAACAACAATCTCATCAGAGGAGATATTCAAACGAGTCTATAAATAGATCAACTGCAGAACCTGATCAAGCCAGTGATATGGATGCAACCTTCTTAGATAGGTTACGCATCAATACTCCTACACCTGAGAATGTAGGGAATATCTCTGGACAAGAGAATATTTTTGGTAAGTTTCTTAAATTTTGTTTATTTTTGTTGAATTTTTTTGTATTTAAATTTATGTGAGGTTAAATCTTGAAGTTACTTTCAAATGTGTGTGTAGGCAATCAATATAGAGCAAGGGCCAACAATGAAAGTGGTTGTCACGAAGATTCAAATGTCGGTGTAGAGGGTGAACGTGGATTTAGGAGGCCGCGTTACGAAGAAACATAAGATTACATGCCAACGTCCACCTATCATTCAGATGTTGGCGATGAACTTCCCTAGAAAGAGAATATTGAAACAATGACGCTTGAGTGATGCTCATGTGTTAAAAAGAGGTTGGAAAATGATTTGGTGGTGTTGGAACTCCATCGCGAAAGAAAACAAAGTTTGCAAATTGTTTTGCATTCACTGAAAAACTTTATGGATGCATATCAGAAGATGGGGCCAACCACTGATAGTTTTGTTGATCTAATGAGGTGGCGAAAGTCAGAGGTGATGAGTCGTGATAAATGGGAGATAGTAAAAAAAAGAGTTTCAAAAGAAGACGCCATTTCCATGTTCAATTTCAAAGAGGGCCCAAAGTGGAAGATGTTTAAGGTGCAATATTTTAAGCACCCTGACTTTGCCAGACATCTGTATAATAGATTTTTGGCGGCATATGGGAAATTGTCGTGGAACAATGAGGTTCCACACTATTTTGCAAGACACTTTTTTGCAGAGTTCTTCTTGCACATGCACCCTGATTATACTAATCTACCGTCCAAATATTATGGAACTGGTAAAAGATGTACATATGATCACAAATGGGCATATCGAAGTGTGACATTGTCGAGGCCTCCACAACCTTTATTACCTCGCCCAACAAGGACATTTGCATCACTTTCAGAGTTCCAGGCTACATTAAAAGTTAACAAAAAGGCTAGGACTGTAATCGAGAAAAATTTGGAAGCTATTTTTTATGGTGTTGATGTTGGCATGAAGCGTCAGCGAGCGAAAGCCAATTCCCGGGACACATTTGTTGATAAAACAGATGCGAAGTTAGATGCAAAGTCAGCAAAAGAAGTTTTGAAGTAAGTAAAATTTTGTCGAGATGGTTGGAAGAAGGTCATTCAGAATGATGACCCGAACCACAGATTGATATGTGTTCTATTTAGGAAAATTTTGATGCATTTTATGATAGTTTATTTTTAGTTCTATATTTAGATATCCTTGTCTCTATAGAAATAATCGAGTTCTTCTTGTTATTAACTGCAGTTTGGAGATATGTTAAACGAATCTCCAGTTGGTAGGGGACTTGATTCGACGAGTTTGAATTTGGATGGATTGAATCGGGTATGTTTTTTCTAATAGTTGTTCAATCTCCACTCTTTTGAATAAGAGATCAACAACATTTATAATTTTGTATAATTGTGAATACATTGAATCCTAGATTTAGTTCTTAGTTGTGTTGTTCACAACTCTCTATTCCATGTTCTAATACTTGGGATGGATTGTCTCAATTCTCATTGGGAGAGTTTGAAGAGGGTGGGAGTTCACATGTATCATTTAATGTCTTAAAATCATTTAAATTTAATATGTTATAATCATTTAAATATAATTTTTAAAATTTTCAAATTTGAAATGTATTATATAGGCTAATGTGGAGAAGAGAGTATAATGTGGAGAAGAGAGTACCTGAGGGTGTGCTCAGAAGGGAGATTGGGATTGAGGAAGCACCCAGATTAGGAAAGGAAGTATCCATTCAAGATGATTCATAAATGTATGTTCTTGACTTTTATCAAATTTTTAGTTTAGTCTTTCCTATTCAACGCTTTGATCAATTATTTTGAAATATATAGAACCTCTAGATAAGTTTGTCGTTGTCTTAAATGGTGTACATTCAAAATTATTTAAGGTTAGATCATGATGAAGACCTAATTTTGAACTTGAATATGTTTGAATATTTGAGAACAAATTCTGTTCCACATCAGAAAATATAAAGTTTCTAAATTTTCCTCGATTGCATTCCTTGCTTTCTTGTCCAAGAATGGCGTAGTATGGACAAATTTGTGTTTTCTACATACAACAAAGTGAATTCCTTCATGTACATGCAGGATTATATGAAAATATCTATTCCACCAAAGAAAAAGAAGATAAGTATTTTTCAGAAGAATGGTTTTTAAAATAAAAATTTGTTAACTTTTTTAGATAATAAGTAGTTTTTTGGAAGAATTGTTTAATATGGAGATTTATGAGTCATTTAGTTTGAAAGGGCATCGTGGAATTTGATTATATGACCATTGCAGAAGAAGAAGAGAAGTATTTAACTGCTGAGGAGATTAGTATTTTATTGTTGTGTAAATATGAACAAATAACATCACCTGGGATGAGAATTACAGAAAGATTTGGGACTTTATCCACAAGGAGAATTTCCTAAAGGATTTTGAACTTTATCCACAAGGAGATAAGTATTTCTTTGGAAGAATGACTTAATATGGAGATTTGTGAATTTTCTTCACACAGTTCTATATTTATTTTCAGATTATTATCTAACTTTAACTCATAATTTGTTTTACCAAGAACACAATAACATCACTTGGGATGAGAATTTCACCTGAAGGATTTGGGACCTTATCCACAAGGAGAATTTCACCTGAAGGATTTGAAACCTTATCCACCTGAAGGATTTGAGACCTTATCCACAAGGAGATAAGTATTTCATTGGAAGAATGACTTAATATGGAGATTTGTGAACTTTCTTCATACACAGTTCTATATTTATTTTCAGATTATTATATAACTCTAATTCAATTTTTTTTTTACCAAGAACACAATTTTTCTTTTTAATTTTTTTTAAGATTTTAGATAAGATTTACAAATTGTTTAAATCATGTACTCTTAATTGGAGAGTAACTAAATCTTAAATATGTTTAACTGTGGTTGGTTATGTTATTATTATTTAATGTTTATTTAATATTTAGTTACAGTATATACGCTAATATGTGTTATTTGTTTTTTTATTATGTTTTATTTTTATAGATGTCTAAATTATATTTGGTGGAAAATATGTTTACAATATATTTTGTGGGAAAGAGTATGTTGGGAGGATGACAGTTAACTCTTTTGGCATGTATGTCAATTTTATTTTAATTACAATTTTTGAATTATGTATTATTTCGCATGTTTGAATTGTAAATTTTTTATTTTTGAAATCTATTTTTTTTTACAGGTTTGAATTTCATGTATGAAGTGATCTATCTTAAAGCAATGGCTTAGAGACCAAAATTTTGGAGTTAAATGTCTTAGTTTTTGTTATCATCCTAAAATGGATGTGGAATTTATGTATTTTACAGTGTTACTATTCAGAGTTTGATTATATATATATATATATATATATATATATATATATATATATATATATATATATTTCATAATTTTGGAATTCAAAATAACAATTTTTGTTTTAGATTTGATTTTTCATAATTGATGGAAAAAAATGGCAAAGTTAACTTGTTATGAACTAATGTTTTGTATATTCTTTTTTTTACAATGCATTAAATTAAGTATCAAAATTTTAAATACTCTTTTGCCATGTATTGATTTAAATGTTTAATTTTATGTTTACTGTGTATTGTCGAAAATATGAAAAATAAAATTCTATTGTCAAAAAGTGACAAAGTTAACTAGTAATGAACTAATATTTTGTATATTCTTTTTTTTACAAAGTATTTTAAATTAAGCATCAAATTCTTAAATACTTATCTGCTATGTATTAATTTAAATGTTTGATTTTATTTTCACTGTGTATTGTAAAAAATATGATTCTATTGTCAAAAGGTGGAAAAGTTAACTAGTAGTGAAATAATGTTTTCTGTATGTATTGTCAAAAATATGATTCTATTGTCAAAAGGTGGAAAAGTTAACTAGTAATGAAATAATGTTTTCTATATTCTTTTTTTTTACAATGCATTTTAAATTAAGCGTCATACTCTTAAATACTTTTCTGATATGTATTAATTTAAATGTTTTATTTTATGTTCACTATGTACTGTCAAAAAATGATTCTATTGTCAAAAAGTGACAAATTTAACTAGTAATGAAATGTTCAAAATGATGTGACAAAGTGGCAAAAAGTGGCAAAGTTAACGATAAAATAAAATGCTCAAAATGATGTGACAATAAAATAAAACCTTAAAATGGAAGAGATGATCAACTGTTCTTTAATTTTATCATGTAGTCATTAAAAAAATGTTAAATCTATAAGAGATATTCACCTAAAGGTTCATATACCCTAACCTAATGCAATATTATTAAAATAAAATAGAAAAAAATACTATTGAAAAAAATAAGGGTCAATGGAAATAATGGAAATAGTGTTTAACCATTTTTCATTCTTTATATCGCTATACCACTATCTTACTACTTCAAGTCAATATAGTTGGAATAAAATTCACCAAATAGTTTAAGTGTTATACTTCTCCAACATTAATAATCGGTTTTACTACATGACATTAAATTTGTGTATAAACTTTTATTTTACTCTACATGAAATTAAATTTCTGTATAATTTAATATGGTAAATATAAAATTCATGTTTTTTTATAAAGTAATATTGTAAATATAAAATTCATGTTTTCTCTTTGGAAGTCATGGTTAAAACTAAAGAAGAAAGTTATATATCTCCTTACACCTTAACAATCAAATGGTTAAGGGAGAATCTCTTATCCTATAAACAACATAATCTCCTACACAAATATCGTGACCTTAAAAATAAATTATCATCATATAAAATAATTGTGACACTTAAAATATTTATAAAACATTACATCTATATTAAAAATTTTGTTAAATTAAATATAAATTAACATTGTGAATAATTATATATAATAATTGTGAAACATAAAATGTTTATATAAAAAAAATTCAATTAAAAAAAATACTTTAAATTAATATTTTTAATTAGATATAGAGGTTAAATTTGATATTTAATCCTTCATATATATTAGAAGAGGTTACATTAATGGTTCTATCAATGTAATTGGGTATCATAAAGATGTCATGATAATGCACATACTTGAGAAAGGGTAATGCACATACCTCAAAAGGGTAATGTCATGGTTCTGTCAATGTAATTGGGTATCATAAAGATGTCATGGTAATGCACATACCTCAAAAAAGAATGATGCTCAATCCATTTGAATAGTCAATGGAATAGAATGAGCCACGAGGAAGAGTCGCTCAATGGGTGTGGCTCCATTCCTAGCATGTGAGATTATATGGCCGCTTGTATTACCACTTGAGGACCCACAACATTGTATCATTTAGCATGTAACAAGGTGGCTCCAAAGTAAATCGAACCCATCGAACATGTGAAAAGCTAGACAAGAAGTCTTACGACTTCATGTGAGAAGGATCTCTTTGTAATTAACATGACTTAATCACCCTACATATAATAGTATATTCTTTCTCAACATGTGTGCCCCTTTATGAACATGGGGAAAATCAAAGAGTATGGTTGGAAATTATTGGTTTGAAGGGGATGGCTCCATAATACATATATGGGAATGGGTTCAAACATTCTAAAGAAAGTAAACCACATCGAATGAACTTCATTAAAATATATTTTAATTGTCTTAACATGTGATCCATTTCCAATCACAAGATGGAATGAGAATTTGATATCATAAAGGTGCCCTAATACTATATTTTCTTTAAAAAATATTAGTCTCATCCAAATGTTAGAAGGGTACATGCTTAGAAGGATATATGATGATGGGTCTATTAGTCGGATCAGGTACTTAAAGATGTCTCGTAAATATGCCTAGTAGTGAGAATGCCTAAGTTAGGATTAGTTTCATCCCTTGCGCCTAAGGATACCTCACTTCTTGACTTGAAAAAAGAACTTGTATTATATAAAATGCATGTCCCTAAAAGATTAAGTTCTCCTCTATCCTATATTAAAGTTAGGGTGCACCCCAAGTAGTTCTTGGTTCTTTCACTCTTCTACAAATTTAGGTTATAACATACTTGGGCATAAATTTCCAAGTGATTCCCTCATTCATATCCTAATTAGAGTGGAATTCCCCAAGAACATACTTTTGGGTATTAATGGGGGTGTCATAATTTGTAAGCACTTCTCTTACTCTTATTCAAATAGGGTGCACCACAAGTGGTTCCCTTGTTATTATATTAAATCTTGTTTAAATCCCAAGAACATAATTTTGGCACTAACTAAGATGGAAATTCATTAAGTTGTTGTCTCACGGACTATATATGTAAATTAAGGTGTGACCCAAGCATGTCCTTTACTTCTATACTGATTAGGGTGAAATTCCCCAATGACATACTTTTGGGTATCAATAGGAGTATAAGTTACCAAATGGTTCTTTCACTTCCATACAAATTAATAGTTCTCTAAATCCTATACTAATTAGGTTGTAAGTATTAACAATATACTTTTAGGTACTAATTGGGGTGCAGTTCCCAAGTGAGTTTTTTATACATAGTACCCTTTTTCTAAATATCATAATTGGAAATATGTTTGAAGATAGTCAAAACAAGTCATCAAAATATGGAATGTACTTTCAATGAAAAATTAAAAATTATGGAATGTACACATGTGCCAAGTTTCTTTAAAAACACAGTAATGGTATTCCATCTTCAATTATTTGTTCATGATCGACTTTGGACATTTTCCACTTTCTAACATTTTTTTTTATTATTGAACTTCTATTAACTTTATGTGCGTTGCACATACCAAATGACTATGTTGAAAACTTGTAACATCTGATTGGTAGTCTTGAAAGTGAATATGAGTATCGGTTTGATGGATTTTTTGAAAAAAATATCTTTTCAATACAATGGATCATCTTTCATATATAAAACCGTTATCATCAAAATCTTCTAATAGCCTCATCTTTTGTTTCGTGCATCACATCAAATAATATTTCACGTTTTCAGTGTTGTCTGCAGGTGCAACCATGGAAAAAAAATCTCCTGCAAATAATTTGATATATTGGACAACAAATAATTCATGTCAGATTATCACACAAGTACATCTACAAGTTATTTGAAAAAATTTAAACATAAAATTTTTACCTTCTTTAACAAGATCAAAAACTCTATCGCCATCAACTGACACTATAGTTTCATTTGATTCCATCTCCTCTGAGATTGCAAGTGGCATTTTCCATTAAGTTCAGTATGTCTCCCATCTTTAACATATCCTGCATTTTTGTTCTCTCAAATATCTATGGATTTTGTGTCCTCTATGCAAATTGAACAAAAACAAGAGTCATTTCTTCTATCAAATGAAAATCCATTTTGAAAACGTTTTGTTTTAACTAAATGTATTTTTCTTGTCTCGGGTATTGTACTAGCGTCATATGGGATTGATCTATTTACATCTTCGATTCCAACATACCAAAAAAATCTGCACAAGACAAGAACTTGTTAACTTGAAATCTCTCAAGAAAATGATTGAAGATTGAATATAAATTTGAACACGTTTAAATTTATATATCCTATGTACATACATGTAACATTTATATATAGACACACATGTGCACATCTCTTGATGGATTATATTCATGGCTTAGCACCATTTTGCACCATTCAACAACTTGTTCAGCGGATTCAAATCGATCGGCAGGAGGGTTCAATTGATACCTTCGAAGTGCTCATTTTATACATGCCCTTGCACCGTCGTGCTCTCCTTTTCCATGACCAGTCTCAAAAAAATTCCAACAATGTGTAATGTTTAATTTTTTATGAAGATGACATAACCAATAGAATGATCGTGCAGATTTGAATTGACCCGCACACCCAGGACCATATCCAATGCCAATTGAATCTGATTTCGTCTTCTTTCAATGAATCATAAAATTTATCAAAACAATGTTGTACATAATGTGTGTCATGTTCTCGATCATCACTTATATAAAAGTGATATTCTTTAATAACATGTTGATTGTCGTTGGTGTTTTCTATGTTATCAAGACTCCGTTGAGGATGTCTATATAGAACGTGGAAAAATATCATGACTTGATCAGAATGATAATATTCGCTATGTATTTCTTTTTGTGCAGTGAATGTGTAATTCTCTACAAAATCAACTACAGACAAAATTGACCCTGGTGGAAACACTTCACGGGATTGTTTGAATTGTAGATCTTTCCATCGAGCTCTATTTGAATGCTTGATGTATTTATAGATTTCTTTCTCAAACTTCTTCAAAACATCTATCACGCAGATCTTATCTACCTTAAAATCAATTCTTTTGGAAATAACATTTGAAGAATGTGGAGCCGTGCTGCTCAGATATTCATATCTCTTCCAATTGACTCTTATATTATAAAATGATTGATCATTCATATCAATATGATACTTTGAATGAAACAAACTTAAATTTCCACAACGATCACATTTCTTTCCACCAACACATTTTTTTTTGTAAAATAAATCATCATCTTCTCTTTCACATAGAATTTCAGATATAAAAACACGAAATGTGGAAGGAAGGTGAACCTGGCCATAAATTTTTACCAAAATCCAAAAAAGTGTTGTAATACAATTCAAATTCCACATGATAACGACAACAAGAAGTGTCACAGCCAGTGATGGGTCTAACAAACCATGGTTTTTGTTGCACAAATGTATTGATGAAAATTTTAACTTCTTTGTGCTCTTCTTTGAACTAATTGAACAAATCTATTTGTGTCATTGGAAATATATGTTTTGGATGTTCTTCATATTGTTTTCGTGCTATTCTTTGTTGCAATACATCCCTTGTATGTGGTGAAACACGAGATTCTTCCAACCAACAATTACGAGCCAAATCTTTAACATTTTCTGCAAGTCTATCTTTGTAGGGTTGTCTAGAAATCATTGTCCAACAAGCCAATTCATCATTTACATCTATTTGCAATCGAAATTTTCTATGTTTGTGCAATGTTTTTCTTGATGTTCCCATCGTTTTTGCCATGTGTTGTGTCAAACGATCTTTTATATTGCTCCCTGAAACAATTGTTGTTTGTAACGTTCTACATGCAACATTGACATCTTCTTTTCGAGATTTTCCAAAAGCTTTTTAATACACTAGTTATATTGTTAAAGGCATTATGTTTCACCTTTGTATCCTTTGTCGACTTTTGAATACCCAATAATGATGTAGCTTATTTTAACTTTCTTGACTTCATTAAACAAGGTAAAAACTGAGCTTGTACTGTTACTGATTCATCTTTGAAAAAAGTATTATACATATTCTTAGTTCGATATCTTATATAATGCTTAGCTTTTTTCTTCTCAAATTTGTCAGTATCAACATTTTCTAATATTTCATCATCAATGTTGATAGATTCTCTTGCATATTTCAATTTAAAGTTTATATTAGAAAACATAACCCGAACACAAATTCACTAAATTATATATACTTGAGTGTTTATCTTGTATTAATCTAAATTTATGTACATACCTATAGGTGATTCGTCTTCTGCTTCAATTTCAGTTTCAATGTCTTCTGCTTCAATTTCGGTTTCAACGTCTTCTTCGACATTATGAGACAAATCTATTTATGTTTTTTGAAAAACATCAAATTGTAATTACAATCAATTATATTAATTACAATATTTTAAATTTGAATTCTATACTTTGAATTCTGTACTTTCTGAATACAATTCCAATGTGTGTCGTGTGCTCAGTCATCATAAGTGCATGCATACCTAGTTGAAATTTTTCTTTTCGAAAATCTCTATTGACATTATCATCGTTTCTTTCTTCAATATTTGCACGTTATTGTTTCTTTCTCCGATAAATCTCTTTCCTTTGTTCGATTTGGCGAGTATCATCTCGAGTGCAATCATATTTTCTGTTGCGCAAACTTTTGTTTTCCATGACTTTTATAGTTATCTATAAAAGATATGTTCAACAAAGACTTCCACTTGAAAAAATGCTCAACATTTATCTTTCAACAGATAAATTGTTATTCCAATAAAAACTTGAACAAACATCAATTACCTTATTCAACAAAAACCAAAAAGATGATTCGAAACTTTGTTTAAGTGCTCTAGAAAACCATTATGTATCGATATCGATCCTTCGATTAAGCCTATGGATTAGAGGGAAGAAATAAATAAAGAAAAGAATACAGCTGCAATCAGTAATAGAAATGCTTTGAAATCCCTATCCCCGAGCTTATATATGTCTATCCATCCGATGAATTTTGTTAAATGTGTTCGGTCGAAAGCCTATTTATACAATTTGGCGCAAAATGAAATGATACGACTTGTCGTTTATTTTTTTTCGACCAACGGAATTTGTTCAACAGCCTTTCAACTGAAAGAAGTTTTTTTCGGCCGAAAACCTTGGAAACCGTTTAGTTTTGACGGTTTCCGTTAGATTTTAGTCTTTCGGCCGAAAGATTATTCCAGCCAAAAACAGGAAATTGCGATAGAAAACAAAAACCAAAGAATTGCCCCAAGCTTACCTGAACTTCAGAGGTTGCAGACTCCTGCAAATACTGAGAATTTAGTTTCGATAATGACACCAACATTTCCAAAATTGAATCTACTTTCAATTCTTATAATTTGTTTTCATTTTCTTTATTTTTATCTAATTTTATTTAATTAAAAAAAACACTACAAAATATTTTCAGCAGACATTATGATTTGGTGAAATGAAATATCAGTATCTCTAAAAATATACAGTGAAAATTTTGGAAAAAAATATATTCATAATCCTTAAAATGTTGTTTTCAAAAGGGTATATTTAGATTTTAGTTTTAAGTAAAAATTAAGATAGATACAAGGTGTAGAAAAACATGTGTTTAAAATCTGAAACGTTTTCAGCTTGGTCAACTTCAAAAAATTCTAGAAATTATAATATTCATCCGTTAGATTCAAAATTAGAGTCATAATAAAATAGTATCTATGTAGATTGTTGCAGTATATTTTGTTTCTTAAAAACATAAGTTTAATAATAGATACATTATTGTAGAAAAAAGTAACTCATTATCATTCCTTTCATGTTTAAGGAACATACTATTAAACAATTGTCAAATTGACATATCAAATAGTGATAAAAAAAAATTGAAAAATAGTCATTGGAAAGCTAACAAAATTCTTCACAAGTTTTGTTTTTACTGTAAAGTGAAATTCTAAATAAAAAAAATACTTTTGTATGCCCGAAGTTGAAGAACTTGTGAAAATACAGTTTTTTTCACATAAAACAAGCAAAAGTGTAACCCATCTTCATGATTTCACTCAATCCCTCAAAACATACAATTATCCTATTTTGGATATGACTATGACTAATACCCAAAATTGCAAGCAAAGTTGTTTTTTAATGGAAGTCTTGACCCCGTTCTCGCTACTGCTTCGCCCGAATTCAATTATGTCAATTCTTGTGGCATTTGTGTTATATATACTCTTAATCCATCCATTGGAACTAGGTTCATCTATGAGTGGATGAGAAATATAATCTCGTGAAAAAAACCAACTAACCTTCGGAGCACTTGACACAACATTTTCACATTTTTTTCATCAACATCATCATGGCTAGTTTGTTGACAAAGTGTCATCAGACACATAATTTTACTGATAAGGAAAAAGATATTACAATCTTAAGTGAGAACTCATAATCTACTCCTTAACCTCACTTGAATAAGGAGCTAGTTTATATAGCTCAACTCTAAACTAAAAAATAGGAGAACAACCAATGACATAATCACATGAGTATGATAGGCGTTATTTACATAGAATCTAGGTGTCCTTATCCTAACTAGTTAGAATAAACCAATTTCTTAAAAACATTTAATCTAGAAAATACTTAGACTATAGAACTTTAGGATTATGAGGCCAACAATCCCTCCTTTAATCCAAAAGTTCATTTTTACAAATACCAAGTTCAACTCTAAACTTAGTGAACTTTATTCTACCAAGAGGTTTGGTAAAGATGTCTGAAGTTTGATCTTCAGACAGACATAACTGAGGCTTGATGATGAGAGATCCGATGAAGTGTTACTTGGTGTCAACATGTTTAGTATTTGAATTAAATATTGGATTTTTGTCCATCTTGATTGGTGACTGCCTGTCGATCAATAAGGTAGATGGTGATTTCTGAGTTTCACCAAGATCCTGTAAAATTTTACGTAGCCATACAATCTCACATGTTGCTTCCCAAGTTGATATGTACTCTGCCTCTATTGAAGAATTGGCAATTGTTGTCTACCTTTTACAATTCCAAGATACTGTTGTTGAACCCATATTCATTAAATAACCTGAAGTGGATGTTCTATCATCAATGCCACCTGCAAAATCAGCATCTGAATATCCAACAAGTGTAAAATTTTTGTTCCTTTTGTATATAAGACCAAAGTATTGTGTACCTTGAATGTATCTTAGTACCCTTTTTGATGAATTCCAGTGACTTTCCCTTGGTTCGTGCATAAACCTTGAAAGTATAATGACTAAATATGACAAATCTAGTCGAGTATTTGTCAAATGAATGAGACTTCAAACCAATTTTCTGTACTTTATACTGTTTACCAATTCCCCCCTTCAAATTTTGAAAGTTTCAATTTTTGCTCCATGGGGGTAAGAGAAGGTTGACAATCTTCCATGCCAAACTTTTTTAACAATTCAGTGGCATACTTAGATTGACTAAGGAATATTTGGTTAGGATGTTGAGATACTTCAACTCCAAGATAATAATGAAGTGTCCCTAAATCAGTGGTTTTGAACCCTTCTTTAAGTTCTTTCTTAACTTGTTTGATGTGTGCTTCATTATTTCCTGTTATGATTAAGTTATCAACATAGAGTACAAGTATCACCATGTTCTTATCTTGCATTCGAAAATACAATGTATTATATGATTCTCTTCGCTTAAAACCCACCTTTCGTAGGTACTCATCCATTTTTGCATACCAAGCTCAAGGAACTTGTTTCAAACCATATAAATCCTTCACAATTTTGCAAACTTTATGTTCGTGTCCTTTAGCTTCAAAACCTTGTGGTTGAGTCATTAAAATATCTTCCTTTAGATCACCATTCAGGAGGTCACTTTTGACATCCATTTGATGTAATTTCCAACCATTATGTGCAGCCAAATTCATAACCATTCTGATAGTATTCCATTTAGCCGTGGGTGCAAAAGTTTCTTCATAATCAATTCCTTCCTGTTGAGCAAAACCTTTAGCAACAATTCTTGCTCTGTACTTGTCAATTTTACCATTGGGCTTGTACTTAACTCGATAAACCCATTTACAATCGAGGAGATTAACATCATGTCGACAATCAACTAAGTTCCAAGTCCCATTTGCAAGTATTGAATCATATTCATTAATCAGTACTTCCTTCCTTTCTTTATGTCCAACTGCTTCAACAAAATAAGTAGGTTCAGTGGATGCATGAGCAAAATTCACTTCTGGTCTTGAAGATCCCCTAGTTCATGTTTTTTTCATTTCATCTGAATGTAACATCTTTGAGAAGTTTTTCGGACCACTTTGGATTCTCATGTTGAGGGGACTGAGGATCTGAATCACCATTATTGTTGAAAACATGATTTTAAAAAAATGAAGTTCTTCTTTCATTTGAAATATCTGAGGTTGGAGAAGATTCTTTTGAAGATTGAGTATCAAAAGAGTCTTTTGTTGTTTCATTATCAGATGACTCAGAAGAACTATTTGATAAAGAGATGTCTTCTGGAGAAACAAAATCTTTTTCAAACCAAAATGTTTGTTTTGACTTGTTCAACTTACCTTTACCCTTAGTGTTTTTCTTATCTAAATGACTAAGGAGATGATTAATCTCGTCTAAACTGTTACTTTCAGTTTCATAAAAAATTACATCTCTACTGACAATGAATTTTCCATCTAAAAGAGATCTATACCCTTTCTTTTCATCAGAGTATCCAATGATGGTACACTTCATACTTTGGTTTTCTAATTTAGTCATCTTTTCCTTAGGAACCAAAGCATAACATGTTGAGCCAAAAACCCTAAGATGATTTACCTTGGGTTTAAAACCACACCAAGTTTCATAAGGTGTTTGTCCATTTAAAACTGATGTAGGTGATCGATTTCTGAGATAAACTGTAGTATGGACTGCTTTAGCCCAATATTTTGTGCTCAACCCTTTAAACTGCATCATAGATCTTGCCATGCCCATGAGAGTTCTGTTCATCCTTTTAGTAACTCCATTCTATTGTGGAGTATAAGAATTTGTTAGTTGCCTCTTAATTCCATTATTTCGACAATAATCATTGAATTCAGTTGAAGTGAATTCAACTCCATTACCAGTTCTCAAAGAAGCAACCTTTTCTCTATTTTCATTATCAACCATGTGTTGAAAATTTACAAACTTTTCAAAAGCTTTAGACTTTTCCTTTAAAAAGTACACCCATGTCATTCTAGTGTGGTCATCAATGAACAATATAAAGTATCAACATCCACCGAAAGAAGATTCCATTGGACCACATATATCATTGTGAATCAACTCTAAATACTTTGTTACTCACCATGAGCTGGTTAGAAAAGCTTCTCGCTTTTGGTTGCCAAAAATACAAGCTTCACACTTGGAATTTTCTTTCTTGAAGGTTGGAAAACCCTTTACCAAATCTTGGGACTTAAGTTTCAAGATATTATTAAAGTTTAAGTGACCAAATCGAAAATGCCATAATCTAAATGAATACATTTCAGAATTTATTGTTGTTGCAACCTCTTCCTTTATTTGGATGACTTTCCCATTCATTCTTAGTAACTTCCCATCTTCATATCAAGTCATTATTGTTTTCAAGATATCCTTCTCTGACTTAATCTTCACCAAACCATCTTGCATGACGATTTGATGTCCAATTTGTCTGATTGCGACTAAGGATAACATTTTTTTCTTAAAAGTTGGTACATACCAAACATTTGAAATCCATTTTTCACCAATTACAGGGAGAAAGACTTTCACTGATCCGTTTCCTTGAGTATATGAGTTGTATCATCAGCTAAATAAATGGGATTTAGTTGAACATCTTTATAATTCCAAAAATAGTCTCTGCGATAAGTCATGTGCTGAGTAACCCCTGTCTCCAATATCCAATCATTTTCAAATGAATCTACATGTTCAACTGCTGAAAAAACATATTCATATTGATCATCCTGGTAATCTTGATCCTATGCATATTGAGCTGATTGTTGAGAATTTGAATTTGATATCTTCTTAAACTTTGGCAATTGATCATTGCTTGTAAGACAATTTGATGCATAATGACCCATCTTCAAACATCTTTTACATCTGACTTGACTGAAATTTTAGCCTCTTCCCGACTATGCATTATTATTGTGAGGATTACTTTGAAAATTTTGTTGATGAAAATTGTTGTGACCTTTTCCTTTACCACGACCTATGCCATGACCTCGATTAGAAGACTAATTTTGAAAATTTCCAAAATTTGATTTTCCTCTTCCTTTAGAACTTTCATCTTTAGTGAAAAGAAGATCTTCTCCTGATTGTTTTTGTTTTCCAAATGTTTTACTTTGTTGAGCCAGTAATTCACTAAGTGAATCAAAAGTCATAGTTGATAACTTATCAGTTATTTGCAAAGTCTCAAGAAAATGTTTATAAGATGGAGGCAAGCCATTTATTACAATGGAGACTAGAAAATTATCTTCAAGTTTAGGAAAACCGCATTTGATTATTTCTTGAAGAATGTTCTTAATCCTTGACATGTATTCTAATACATCACCATTGTCTACTAATTTTGTTTAAGCAATTTCATTTGTAGATCAACTCTATGAGATGCAATAGGAGTATCAAAAAGATTCTTTAACAGATTCCAAGGAGACCATGCATCTTTGGAATTCTCAATATGAACAAACATGTGTTCAGTTACAAAAGAACGTAGCAAAGAAAGTGTTTTTTCATATTTTAAATTCCATTTTGCTAAAGAAGTAGTGTCGGTGGACTTAGTTGGAGTATTATCACCATCACATATATCGTGCCATAATTGATTATAGATCAAAGTGTTATGCATGTGCCGACTCCAAGATTTGTAATTCTTGGGTCCATCAAACTTATCTGATTCTATGAATAGGTTAATTAATTTAGACATGATGTTTGTTGCAAAATTGCAAATGAATAATCCACAAAACTTCAAAAGAGAGACGCAAGGCACCAAAAAGAAGTGTACACAATCCACGCAAAAAAAACACTTTTATGGGCTTGGCCCTTTTAAAAATCTCGTTGGAAAGGAGTTTGAGAGAGTATTTTACTGGACGCTTCTAAACTTCAAAGTGCTCAAGACTACAATTAAGAAGCATCTTTACAAAAAAAAAATGATCCCCACTTTCATTTAAAGTCATCAATGACTTAAAATATTGCAACTCAACTATCAACAAATCAAGAACAAAATTCTTTAATCTGACCATCAAAGTTAAAAAAAACTTTATAACTCCACATCTTTATGTTATCAAATAATATTTATCTTTGAAGAAAAAATGTTGCTTAGGATTTAACGACTTCGCCAGCCATGGAGTCTATCAGTTCTGAAATGGAAAGATTTCAGTGAGGGGTAATTTCTTCAAAATATTTATCATCTTTATTTCCTTTTCTAAATGTTTGCACAAGTCTTTCCAATACGCTTTGACACTTTCAACACTTGGTGACTTAGGCTTCATTCCATGAAGTAAACATAGAGTAATGGTTGTGGCTC
>ML778797.1:1230135-1253495 GCA_009831015.1 Picea engelmannii | reverse complement strand
TGCCTATCCCTTTGCCCCGTAAAATTAGGAGACATATTCCAGTGGAACACTAATGTTTGTCAACAAGAAATCTTGTAACAAAGTGGAGTAAAAGATAGCATTCAATTAATATTCTAGCATTCATATTGAATGATCCTTTTTTGTAAGGAGGATGTTAGTGAGGTTATTTGAATTTTAAATTGATTAGTTAGACTATTGAAGATTGCAGACATAGATAAATATTAAATACATTGCAAACTAGACATCTACAAGGCTATAGATTGGACCAAGGAAGCCATTCAACCAACATATTGGTAGCTTTAACTAAATAGATTTTTGCATGCAGTCGAGTACTAACCCAACCTAACCATTTTTGTCTGATGAACCCTTAACTAATTCAATGATTATGGAAGGTCTCTTCTAACATATTAAGAGGAGGTTCCTAGATGTGAGGTTACAATATTATGTCTATTAGTAGATAAAAAATATAAGAATGTGGATGCTTTATTTAGTTGTGATTTAGAAACACGGGCATGCAAGATTTCCTTACTAGGTACCTTTCTTTTCCCTATAATCTAATTTGCATTGCAATATTGTTCATGTGTGCTCTTTCATTTTTTTTAATGAAAGTTTGTTATGATTCAAATGCTTAAAATATCACAATAAAGTATAAGTACACACCATGTACACCAATGTGAGCATGGAGCACAACTCCAAGATGGATAAGAGAGATAAGTTACACGATAACTCCTTATAGAATAGGAGAGACTCCTCCAAATAACCAAATACATTCATACCTCACAATTCACATGTCCTCAATAATGAATACATTATCCCTATATATACCTATTCGCACATTGCACATGAGGCCCCTTTACTATTAGGCCAACCCTATTACATATACATTTACACATTACATGTACATTTAGCCCCATGTATGTCCCCCCTTGGGGTCATATCATATACATTTAACCCCATATATGCCACCCTTAGATCATAACAAAGTTGCATATGAAACATTATCAAACACGACTAACAAATTAATTTTTAGGGTTCTATGCTTGTTGGGGTTTGAACTTGGTTCATGAAAATGGTTATCATCTCATTGATCCAGGAGGATCCAGAATGCTCACAGAGGTCCAAGAAGATCCAGAATGCTCATAGAGGTCTAGAAGGATTTAGAAATGCTCAAAATTTTATCATCTCAAATGGTCCCAAAATGGACATCAATGCGTAGAGCTCGGCGATTTCTTTCCAACAACGCAAAAATCGCCTCAAATATAGTTTGTATGCAAAAGATATGGCCGGTCAAAGTTAAGGTCAAACCAAGAAAAAGTCAAAGAAAAAGGGTCAAAGGTGACACATGGAACTACCGTACATTTGTACGATGCTGACGTGGCAACACCCCAAGGTGCCATGTGGCACACTGTACGTCTGACCGAGCAGGTGACTTGGCAATATGTATGGCACAAGTGGACCAGTTATAGTTTGATACGTCATAATGATAGACCAATGAGAGGCTGCCACGTGCCAGCCTCCCATTGGCCATTTATGGATAAAGTTATTTAAAATTTTGGTTGGAAGTTTGGAGGATTGTTGGTCCTTGATCAAGTTTTGGAGACCCTTGGTCAGGCTTGACCTATTTTGGGACTTCGACAGGCTGTCGAAGACGGAGCGCAAGTCGAAGCTGAGATCACGGGATCTCAGCCCCTTGTTTAGGGATTTTTGGGTTTTGGGCTTATGTAACGGGTATGGGGATGTCGGTCCATGGGTTTACCCATGTTTAGGCCCTTTTGTAATGTATAAATAGATAACTAGGCGATGTAAACAGGGGCGCCTTGCTAAGTGCTAAGACAATAGATGCATCTGTGTGATGTTGTGCTAAGTGCAAGTGATAACTGTAAATGCTTTGTGCATGCTATGTTGGACACTTGAAAAGTTAAGTGCAAGTGGATGTAAGAGGCTTGTGTAGGGATTTGTGTTGTAACCTAACTCGGGGAAGGAGGATCTAGTGGAGTGCGTGCAGATCTCCTGTCCTATGTGGAGTAGGATCTTGTGGCTTTGTGCATGTAGATGATTGACAGAAGACAATAAAGAGAAGAAGAGTTGGTGGACATAGCCCCAGGCTAGGGGTGAACCACGTATATCCTGTGTTATGGTTGCTTTGTGCATTATGGTTTTTTTCTTGTTCATATGATTTATGCTTAGTGCAATAATGTATGCTTAGATGTATTTGATATGATAACTTAGTACTGAATAATATGAATGAGTGCCAGATATGATCTATTCTGATGTGCTTAGTGCTTGAATGTGTTGGGTCTTGTTGAATACTACGCTGCTATGTAGTTAGGGTTTATCTGCGTTGTGAACTAATATTAAGTACTGATGAATAACGACTGCTAAGTGCTCTATTAAGGTTTTGTAATCACATATCTGTGTCCTAGCTAGGTTGCATACATCCAAGTCCTACAACCACCCCTGCCTCTACCTCGATTGAGACTTAATCTGCTTTGCAGGTGTTGCCGAAAGGGTCGATAGTTAGGGTTTTGTTGGTGCGTTGTTGAAGCATTGAACCTGGGGTTTACCCCTATGCTAACAAATGGTTCCGTTGTCAGGACTTGAAACTGTGATTGTTGGGAACTGAGGAAAGGAAAGAAATATTTGTGTGTAGATTTGTTGCTTTAGTGCACGGTACTCTACTTGACTTACGAAGCTCTAAGAGAGGAGGCAGATATGGAGAAAAGAGGTAAGATATGAAAGCTTTGTGCTCTAATAAAGGTAAAGTGATTTTTTTTTATTAAAGAGGTAAGATATGAAATCTTTGTGCTTTGTTAAAGGTAAGATAAGTGGAAATTTTTGTTTCGAAAGTATGGATCTAAGTATGTTTGATAAATTTTGTCTTAGTCTGAAAACTAGGGCATAACTAGACGAAAGAAGGTTTGATATGAGTAGATCTGATAGAAATAATGAAAGATATGTTATTCCTATGCATAGAAAGAATGTTTGGACTAACAAATGGATGCGGGATCCTAGGAAGAATTTTTTACAGGTTAGCTACTATGATCCTAGTGCATAGTACAAGAAAGGTTGGGGATCATTTAAGAGAAAGAGAGTATTAGCTCTTTGTTACAGTTGCAGAAGACCGAGACATCTTGCTAAGGAATGCCCTGGTAGAATACCTAATTGTCTTTGTTGTAAAGCTATGGACCATGAAGTTCTGGATTTCCCTAGAATGATTACTAAGGTTGAAAGAATGAATATGGAACAAGAAAACCCTGAGAAAGGCCAAGAGACTAAGATTATGGCAGAACCCTAGAAAGAATTAGATATTGTATTACTACAAATGAAAGAAACCTTGAATGACCACAGAGATATCAACTTATCAGAGATTTTCAAAGAAAAATAGTGCATAGAAACAAGAGACTATATTACTACAAATGAAATAAACCCTGAATGACCACAAAGATATCAACTTATCAAAGATTTTCAAAGAAAAAGACTGCATAGAAACAATAATAGGAGACTTCGACATAGACTGTGTTCTGGATGAGGAAACACAGGTGAATATCATGACAGAAAGAACCTGAGAAATTTTAGGAAAGCCTGTTATGATTCCTTCATTGGGAGGAATAGGATTATTTAGAGGAAAGTTGATAACCCTATGTGGAATACTTACCCAAACCCCTATGAGTTCTCATGGGACTTTGACAGAGGAAGAATTTGAGGTTGTTAAATTTATTGAGAACAACACTCCATTTGCTATGTTACTAGGAAAACCCTGGATTGAGAAAGATCATACCCAAAAAAAAGAAGAGGAAGCCCTAGAACGGAAAAAACAAGAACTAAGAGACTTCATGACTAGGAGAGTAGAGAACCTACCCCAGACAGAGAAGAAGTATTGCCCTTGAACCCTAGTAAAGACCATCAACAATGCGAAGTTACTATGCGAAAAGGAGATAAGAATTAGAATGGAAAGAAGAATACTGAGACGCAAATCACAGGGAAGAAGGCTAGAAAACTCAGTAAGAAGAGAGCAAATCTAGAAAAATTGCAAGAGGTTCTAGAGGAAACTTCACGGAAGGAAGGTTTGCAAAACTGGAACTTCATTGGGATATCAGAACAACGCAAAGTGGCACTTCGCCATGACAGAGAAATATAACCGTTGGAGGCATTATGACCGTTAGACCGACGCTCTCGAACGATTAGGACAACAGTTATGACCGCAAATCTCGCCATCGGATCGTTGGGACCACGTCATAATGGACAAACTGCATTGATGAAGGCCTCTTGTCCATTGGAGGGATCCGTTACATCATTGTCTACTTATTCCATCGACTATTGCGTCGAGAACACTTTCGTGAATTTTATCTAAGCCAACAATAGAACTCATTGTTACTGCGTTGTGTTTACTGAGATTTCACCACTTGTTCTATTACATTGATCATTTTTTCATCAACCTGAGTATCTAATCTCGAGCGTGCATGTCGGACGAACTCAGCGCAGTAGAAAATCCCATAGAAGAAGTCCTGATCGATCTAATGGCCGAAAAAGTAATGTCCAAAGGGATTCAAGCTTCATCGACAAGAGGAGTGCAAGCCTCTCCGTCGAATGCTCGCAGATCTGGACCATCTCGAGCTGTAGCCGAGAAAATAACCAAGCATCGAGATGACTTGGAAAATGAGAAGTTAATCGTTTCTATCATGCCCGACTACATCCCGCCTCTGGTTGGCGCATTGAGTCGTGTAAGTGTCCTAAGGGACTTCGATTACATTCTGATTACTATGTACCTCCCAAAGGGGATACGTGAAGTTCGACCACAGCTAGATAAGATCATGACATTAAAATTCAACGACTTCAACCTAAGGGATCGCAAGAACCACAACATGCTCGCTCCTCACAGGTATTTGACTAGGACAAAGGGGAAGAAGTCGAGGATAATCCCCCAACCATGGACTATGGACCTCGTGCAATCCACTATCCTGAACGTAATGAAGATACCACATTTTGGAAGGCACCAGGAGGTTAACGCGTACATTAAGATTTTGTTGTCGTGCTTCCATGGTGGCTATCTGTGGCTAGACAGATGCATCACTGTCGATCTAGTGCTGATCCATAGGATTACCAGATTGAGCATGTAGGGACCAGACCTGCAAGAATTTTACCCAGGGAAGGCTGCAGACTGCGCCCTGGCACAGAGGATTGAGGATACCTATGGAAATGTAGAAAAGGGGACACAAGTCTACAAGGTATCCTCCATCCAGAATGGCACAGTGCGCTTAGCCTGCCAGTTGATCGTAGGGAAGCTAGTGAGAAAGAATAGACCCACACAGGTCACAGGGTTCGTTATTGACCTCGCTGGAAAATGCATGGAAGGAGTACAAATGAACTGGGCAAAGTAATTAGTCAACCAATTAGAATTGGATTGCCGGAAAGCTTAGGATCAGGGCTATGAGTTCCATTTTAGCTGGTTGCTGATCCTCATCACGTTTATTGCTTGGGAGATGCCGGAAGGTGCGACCTTCCCTGACATTGAGTCGTTTGAGCCGCTCGCTGCAAAGTTCACCAGGCTCTGGTATTCGAGCGATATGGGGAAACAATGGCAGTCAAACGCTGTATTCCATACCTGCTATCTATAGTTAAAGAGGGCTATTGAGGTTGTCCCTAGTATTACGTCGAACACCCCGCACCGGTTCATGCCCCTTATGAAATTTCGCGTAGATCGACACTTTATTTATATCACTGCGCGCGCAGATGAGAGTAAAGAAGAGCTTCAGTCATACTATAAGCTCACAGAGGAGGACCTAGAAGAAATAAATAAGGACTAGCCTACAGAGCTCCTTATCCTTGTTGACCCCGCAAAACTGTTCGATCCTGAACTAATCGGAAGCCTGAAGGTCACTTGTGAAGGGCATGATACACCTGGAACTAACAGAAGGAAGAAGAAAGAAGAGGTCCAGTAGCTGAGCAGTGCATCATAAGAAACTGCTTCAGAATCACCTAGAGGAGGAGGTGATGATGAATTAGATAAAGAGGAGCACAATGGAAAAGAAGATCAACAGAAGCAAGGCGAAGTAACACCACCACAGAATCCCCTTAGTGACGCAAAGCCATATAACAAAAGAAAGGTTCCCCCCACAAAACCTACATCACGGAAGAAGTCCAAAGCTAGTAAGACCAAGCTGTAGACTATGCTCATGCTTGATGACTTTGACTTCATCATCGCAGCTGTATCAGACGCCTCAGAAGATCTTTTGCAGAGAAATGAAGCAAAACAGGAAACCATGTACGAAAGGCTTGAAGAAGAGATGAGAGGGGTACAACAAGCCCTTCACTCCATTCGTGCAGTGTCCACTGTGCCCCCACCATAAGAAGAACCAAATTTGGGAGATGAGCCTACCCAACTCTGCAGAATAGCCGATGCGATCGAATCTCATCTTCGTCGCGCACAAGAAGAAACAGAACAAGCCACAGTGCCCCTGAAGCAAGCACAAGAGGAAGTGATAGAACAACATCGATTTGCGCAACAAGAGAAGGATGACCTCCAAAAAAAGTTTGAAGAGGAGAAAGCGCAGATCCAGCAAGAGAAAGAACAGCTGCTCGCGGAGCAGGTTGGAGTAAAAGAAGCAGTCAACAGAGCACTTCGATCTGTGACAGGCTTAGAGAAAAAGGAGGAAGACCGTGTGGAGCATCAAGTAGCACAACTTGCTGAAGCCATCCAACAGCTTCAACAGAGAATAATAGACCTAGATCTACAAACAGTGCCAAGCACTCCGCAGGATGTGCGAGACCAAAGAGAAGCCATTTCCTGGAGCACAATTGAGCGAATCAAAGCGTTAGCTTTGGAATGTAAACAAATTAGCAGTAGAAGTGCACAGACTTATGAGCGACTTAATCAAGAACCTGAACTGAAGACACTGGAGTCACAGTTCCAGGAGGCAAAGCAGCAAGCAACGAAAGTACAGGCACAGTTGAAACTCCTGTCAGCAGTTGAGAGGATGAAAAGATCCCAAGAATAGCACACTGCTCAACAACAGGTCCACACCATACAGAGAAAAGTCATGGAAGTGACTCAGAGGCTCCAACCAGTCGAGGACGAAGCTTGCCAACTATTTAAATATATTGAAGGATGAGGAGCAGAGCTGGAACAAGTAGTCATTTAGTTGAACAGTGCTTGGAAGGACCTGTGAACGAGGCAGTTATTCAGGAATTCACCGAGCAGGAGGCCCTAGCGAAGCAACAGGTCAAAGCAGCTCGAGGCAATCTCAAGGATTTTGAGGCAGAGCTACCCAGATCAGAGTGACTCAGGATGAGTCACAGGTGAGTGTTGGGGGCCTGTTGGCCCTTGACCAAGTTTTGGAGACCCTTGGTCAAGTTTGACCTATTTTGGGACTTCGACAGGTTGTCGAAGGCGGAGCACAAGTCGAAGCGGAGATCATGGGATCTTGGCCTCTTGTTTAGGGATTTTTGGGTTTTGGGATTATGTAACAGGTATGGGGATGTCGGCCCATGGGTTTACCCATGTTTAGGACCTTTTGTAATGTATAAATAGATATATAGGTGATGTAAGCAGGGGCGCCTTGCTAAGTGCTAAGACAATAGATGCATCTGTGTGATGTTGTGCTAAGTGCGAGTGATAACTGTAAATTATTTGTGCATGCTGTGTTGGACACTTGAAGAGCTAAGTGCAAGTGGATGTAAGAAGCTTGTGTAGGGATTTGTGATGTAACCTAACTTGGGGAAGGAGGATTTTGCGGAGTGCGCACAGATCTCTTGTCCTATGTGGAGTAGGATCTTGTGGCTCTGTGCATGTAAATGATTGACAGAAGACAATAAAGAGAAGAAGAGTTGGTGGACGTAGCCCTAGGCTGGGGGTGAACCACGTATATCCTATGTTATGGTTTCTTTGTGCATTATGGTTGTTTTCTTGTTCATATGATTTATTCTTAATGCAATAATGTATGCTTAGATGTATTTGATATGATAACTTAGGACTGAATAATATGAATGAGTGCCAGATCTGATCTATTCTGATGTGCTTAGTGCTTGAATGTGTTGGATCTTGCTGAATACTGTACTGCTATGTAGTTAGGGTTTATCTGCGTTGTGAACTAAGATTAGGTACTGATGAATAACGACTGCTAAGTGCTCTGTTAAGGTTTTGTAATCACAGATCTATGTCCCAGCTAGGTTGTAGACATCTGAGTCCTGCAACCACCCTTGCCTCTACGTCGAGTGAGACTTCATCTGCTTCACAGGTGTTTCCGAAAGCGCCCGTAGTTAGGGTTTTGTTGGTGCATTGTTGAAGCGTTGAGCCCTGGGTCTGCCCCTGTGCCAACAAGGATCGAACCTGGATCTCTTGCTTACCATCCAACAACCTTACCACTACACCATACAAGTGGGTCTTAACCATATGGGGCATGAATTACATTTAAAGTTGTATAATAGTTGTAACGGGTGGAAAAAGGGTCGAGGGATAAGCCCTCGAGCCATGTCATATGCACTGCAATGTAACCCTATGCCATATCCCACTAGGGTATTTAAACTATATATGTCATGAATAACATATCAACCAATGAATTATTTAATGTATGGTTTAAACTTACAACAAAATGCCATAATATATGGCATGGTTGATAGGGTTTGACCCTGCGACCTACCATATATTATACATACACCTTAATTGTTTCACCAAAGGCACATTATGTTACAAAAACCCACCAGCAAAACATTTAAGTTCGCCCTGGAGTTGTGGTCGGAGTTTAGGGGTTGCACCCTATTTAATGGGCATGCGGACCGAGGCAAAGACAATCATTTGCAGAGTATGGCTTGGGTCTCGAGGTTTGTGCCAGAGGTATCAAGACGTTGGGATTTCACCTTAATGCGTCCCAAGAGGTTCATTGACGTAATTTTATGAAATTTATACTCATTTTTCTCAAAACTTCACAAGGAATTCAATGGTGCACTTTGTTTTTGAGTTTGAGCAACGTGTAAAGAGGTCATTGTAAAACACAAGCATTTGAGAATTAATAAAGAGGTCTCTATTGGAAGTGGACCCAGAGGCGTAGCCCAAATTGGGTGAACTCCATTAACAAACTTGTGTATATGATTTTGGTATTGTTGTTCTATTTCTCTCAGTTATATTGCAAGTTGTTTATGATTAAAGTGAATTTGGATAGATAAGTAATTACACATGTATTTTGCAATCAGTCAAATGCTCATTATTATTTCGAAGATCAAGTAGACGTGTATGTGTCTTAAATAATAATTAGCATCTAAGGATTTTTCGGATCACTCATCCATGTACACTTTAATTAATTTCCTCTCAAGTAATATCCATTTTCATCATTAATTTCTACAATATACTAGCTCTGTGGTGTGAGGAATTTGGTGGGTTGACTCCTCATTTGTGAAATCCTGGTATCCTTGTTTTTTAGTAAAACTTTTAGTGCTTCTAGTTGTGGTCATAATTTTGACATGTTCAAGCAAATACATCCAAAGAAGGGTGATAGGTTGGATCAAATACGATAAAATTATTTAGTGTTTGTTCATTACAACCATCATCTTTGAAACAAACTACTCAAAGGCAAGAAGGATATTGAATCCATTGATCTAGATTAGGTCAACCCAACATCAAATTGGGTTGTGGACACCAAGGGACCAATATTTTTAAAGAAGGACCTTGACTAGTTAGATAGAGGGTTAGAGACATTAGCACCATTATAGGGTGAGGTGGGATGTTTGGGTTCCCAATCCCAAACATGACTTGTAAGTCATGAGTCATGAGTCATGACACGTTACATATCATATTGTTGCACTGTGTACTTTGAGATACTATCTGGTATGTCCATGCCATTATGATTTATGTAATTGCACCTTGCAAGCCGATGTCAACCTTCATGGCCTCGTCTTATAAACTATCATGTATTTTTTACAATTGAACACGAGTATATGTCGATTTTGAGTCTACGTGATGGATTTTTCATAAATTGGAATTGTCTCTAGTTATTTTTTTCAAATATTTCCATGTACATGATGTTGTTACTGACAAAGGAAACCATAATTTTCCTTCTCTCTAACTCTAATACCATTTGTTATCTGCCTAGGATCTCAAATCACCACTACTAGTAACATAACATATTTGAAACTACTAAAACAATTATGGCTAAATGCATGCATATTATATAAATCATGTGATACCCATCTCATACAAGACATTTAGACAACATCACCATTGACTCATCAAGAAATAATGCAACTTAGATTAAATACATAAGAGTCCATGAATCACATGTTATCCATCACATACAAGTAGTTAGCCAAAGGAGTTAATGAAATGATTCATTCCTTTAAAAATAGAAAGAACATATATTAGGACAAAAAAATGAAATGTATATTATTGTCCACTAAAGACCAAAATAAATCAAAGGGACACCAACAATAGTAGATTAGCAGGAGGGGATAACATCAATAGTTATATCACCTTTTTTTTTTCACAAGGGTGTGCAAAAGTCTAAGCTAGGGGATGATGATGGGCCTCCCAATTGCAGCATCAAGAGACCCACTTTTGAGATATTTTGGCCACATTTGTACTACATAAACTTATCTTGACCATGATCAATATAATTGTGTTGGGTTTTGTGCAATTGATTGATTATGGAATGAGTTTGATGATTGAATGTGTGTTGTGTCCTAGTTTAGCTATGATTTTCATATTTTTATACATGTCTAGGGCTACACTAATCCATGCTTCAAGAAGGTCGAGTTCAAGGAGGACCTACTCCAACATTGCATGAGAAGAAAGGGGTATTGTGTCCCCTCACCAAACTCCAAAGGATTTCCAAGACGTCAATTACCCAAGGCACCAAATCCAACATGATCCATTCTAATTGTTGACTAAGAGAGGGTAGTCTAGGAAGGGATTTGATCCCTAGAACACAGGTTTGTGATTATAGGGATCTTGGAGACATAATACCTTCAATCAAGGACTGATTGAAGAGTTGATTGATGTATTCTTTTAGTATAAATAAAAGTTAGGGGATATCCATAGAGGTGTTAGTTATTTTGTTGAGAATTAGGAAATATGATAGAGCTAAAGAATTCAAACTCCTTTGAGATGTATTGTTGTTATTAATTAGTGTGCTAATGTAGAAAGTTTTCTTCTAGATTTATTGTCTGTTGTAGAATTTTTAGTTCCATGTAGAATCCTTGAGTAAGGCCCCTTACAATATCCATATTGTAAGGTCTCCCATGACACCCATTAATTGCACACACTCCTTGGGCAGATTTGGCGATAGAACGGACAAAGAGCACAAGGAATAAGAGATTAGTTGGGCGAGAAAAGACGTTTGGGTGTGAGAAGGAGCCTTGGGTACACGATGGTGACATGCGACACCAAGGGGGCACACACCTTACTCGGCTTAGAACGATTGATGGAGACTTGGGTTGTATTTGGGCAAGGGTGGGGAAACTTGGGAGCATGCTAAAGGTGTGGACATGTCTTCCCTTGGAGAGGTTGGGCGACCCCATCAGCACATCCATGATAAGTCATGATGATCGACATGAGAGAGCACACAAGGCAAGGGGTGCGCGCCCAAGGATGGGGTGTGTCGGTCCAATAGACAAACGGTTGATGGGTGTGCAGGCTTGGATGGGTGCACCGAGTCCACGAAGGGGCGTGCCGAGTCGGTTGAGTGTGGGTTCGCGAAGGGGCGCAACACACCCAAGAGACATGATGTTTCACACAAGTGACTCTTGGATTCCATACAAGAGAAATGGTGCACAACCAAAGGAAGGTGTAGAGCATTTGGACTAGAGATTTGGAGAATAAGTATGAGGAAATTATTATGCAATGAACTAAGGCAAAGTTGCCAAGATGGAAGACAAGTAGCCAAGAGTTGGACGCTTTGGGAGGTTTTGGGGAAGTTTGGAAATGCAGGTCTGTGGAGGCATGTGTGAGGCAGAACCGAAATCTATGTTAGCTTGGTGAAATTCTGTGAAAACAAAGGGGAAACAAGTCTGTGGTTGTGGGCATGTCTAAGGTGCACCGCAGGGGGTTGTGGAGATGGTTGCGACAAAGAGTCTTGGTGTGATGAATCTTCTCTTAAGTGTCTTGGTGAGGTGAGGCAAGTCGTGTGACTTTTCCAAATTTGTAAACCTATTCGATAGTGCTCATATTGTAAATGTTTCACAAAAACAAAGACTTGGTTGGGTGTTAGGCATAGTTCATGTCGCTAGAACTATATTTGTGTTTGTCTTCGTTTTTTCTGTAGTTGTTCTCTTGGATTCTCATGTTCATGGAATGTATGCTTAAATAAGACTAAATCCCACACTATATCTATGTTAGTCGTCGTTTGTTTTGCATTTGTTCTCTTGGATTCTCATGTTCATGGAATGTATTCTTAAATAAGATTAAGTGTCAAACTATGTTAACAATTGTCTATGTAAGCAATAGTTACACTAGAGTAGGAGTGTGACTCGTCGGTAGCCTAGAATAGAGTATGGTTATGCTCTAGGTGAAGTGCATAGTCCGGACAAAGTATTCTTAGTGTTCCAAGCAACCAAGTAAGAATTGTCACGATGTCACACTTCCTCGAGAGGTGAACTATTGCAAGATTTGATCAGGCATCTTGTGGGATCATGACAGGTGGTATCAGAGCAGATTTAACTTTTCTCCACTATTGTAGCCATAACAATTGTGGAGGGGTGAACTTGTTGGTGAAACAGTCTGGGCACATGCTTGATGAGGGTTCAATAGACCAACCCATCATAGAAGCAACCTAAGCGCAAAATTAGTGTGACAAGACTGAGTTGCAGACAAATCCATGACTTTTGAGCAGACTTGGGTGGACCCCTTGAGCAATCCAAGCACAAAGCTCTGAGGATGAACCCAAAACTTGGGCAAGGTGAACAAACGTAGAACTTGTCACAGACCTAAACACATAGGCAGTTGGGTGTAGACCTTGGTGAATGGTTCAACAAAGTGGGTTGTTTCATCCCAGGTGATTTGAGCCGAATCATATGTGTATGCACAAAATAGGGGCAAAGTTTGTGAGGGTGAACCAAGCACTTGGATGTGTATATGACCGTAGGACTCATTGTAGACTTGGGACAATGAGGAGGAGTTGCACAAAGCTCTTGAGAAGACCAAGTGAAAAGGGTCAAGCAACGAAATGGACAGTGCAGATGACAAATCTTGGAAGGTCAAGAGAGATAATGTAACCCAATTATTTGATAAAATCCAAGATGCTTTGGAGAGGTTTGATGAATATGATGCATAGATAAAGTCTGAGATCGACAAACTAAAGGCCTTGATGAGGAAGACTGAGACTTTGACACCAACTGCATTGGGAGCACTCNAACAAAGGATCATCCCAAACCACTCGTGAGGAAAGGTAGGTTGATTGAATGTTACCTTTGTTCACAAAATCATTTTATGAGGAACTGTCCAATGCAATGTAATTTGGATCTATTGGTTGAGGAGGAGGCTCGACTCACACCAAAAATGGAGGAGCAGAACCCTTGGTAGAGATGGTTCAAATGTCGAAACTAACAGAAGAGATCAATGAAGTCATGGAAACATTGGTGGAATGCATGTTAGAGTTTAAGACAAGAGGTCAAGGACAATTTTTAAAAAGTGAAGTAATTGAAGGGCTTTACTTTGTGGACACAACAATATTTGGGCTGAATATGGAAGCTTTGGTTGACACTGGGGAAAATAATAGTTTTGTGAGTGAACAAGTCACTGGCTTGGACTTTCTTAGACTTTCCAAAGAAGATCCACTCATTCATGAACATTGCTTAGTATTCTTGGACAAGGCCATAACACCAAGTGCACCCTGAACGACAAAGAGGAAGTTCGGGAGGATGCTTAGGATTTTTGTGATTAGGTTGGTAGAGGGAGTTAGTGGGAGCACCAACAAGCCTTGCAACATGACACAACAACAAGAATTCATCCACATCACAACATCTCCAAGTAGTCTGAGGAAAGAAGAACAATAGTTGACGATGACGAAGACTTCAATGAAGACAACCATGGGGAAGGTTGGTCAGTTGAGGAACTCACAGAACCATTAACATGAGTGTAAGAGACATTTGGACTCTTAAATTTCTATGGAGGATTAGGGGGCCATCACCAAGTGGATAGTTATCAACAACGGGCTGTGAATGTTGTGGAGGATTGGGCAGTAGACTTACCTACCACAAAGACTCCAAGAGTTGAGTCAGGACAGTGCGTGGAGGCATTTAATCAACCAGATTTGGAGATGGACGCAGAAGAGGTAGGAGTTGAAGACCAACACCCAACAACGATCGTGAAATTTTGTAGGAAATCCATGGGGATATAAGACTTCCAACTTACGACAGAACGACTTGAGGAGTTGGGATGAAAATCAAAGGAAATTTTTTTGGTCATGCGATACTTGCACACGAAGCACAAATCAAACACGATGTATGCCAATATCCTTGGTGGTGGCTATTGGGTACACTCTTCTTGCTAAAAAAGAGACAGAGACGTGTTGCCAGGAGAAAGAAACATGAATGATGATGCCTAGTAGAGGTGTCACCGAAAGACTTAATCAGGGAAGTTGTGAAACGATGAATGGGTTGTGGAGGCAACTTGCCAAATTGAAGAAAGGGGTAGGACCTTGTCTAGAACTGAAGGGGTTCGGATAATTGAAACAAACAAGTTGAGATTGCAATGGGTGACTCAAAAAGACCAAGAAGAGTTGGATAAGATGACGATAAGGAAGATAGAAAAGCGTTTGTTGGATGTGGAGACATGCATTCTCTAGTGATGAATGGAATAGTTGGACTGATCACCTAACTAGTTCGAAACTTCAGAGGGTCCAATGTACATGAAACATAAACGACATGGTCGAAGTATTGAAGACATCATGGGTCAATATCATCCAACACTTGCGCACACTTTGTAGAACTCCCCGAGGAGTTTTTTTCTTGTTAACAACAATTGAGGAAACAACAGTCGTTGAGTGGTGACAAGATTCAAATATGGGGTAGAGATGGCATGGAAATCAATGGATGTTTTTAGGGACAACAACAACTTGGAGTGGGGGAGGATGTAAGGTCTCCCACGACACCCACCAAGAGTGCGTGCTCCTTGGGAAGATTCAAAGATGGAACAGAAGAAGAGCATAAGGAAGAAGCGATCAGTTGGGAGAATGAAGAGATTTGGGTGTGAGTAGGATCACCTTGGGCACGTGATAGTGATGTGTGGCACCAAGGGGGATACACCTTAATTTCCTTAGAACGATTGACAGAGGCTTGAGTTGAGTTTGGGAAAGGGTGGGGAAACTTGGGAGCATGCTCAAGAAGTAGATCCATTTTCCCTCGACAACATGGGTAGACCAGAGAGTTTAGATGACCCCATCGACACACCCAGTAGGAGTCACGACGATTCACATAAGAGAGCACACAAGGCAAGGGGTGTGTCATTCCAAGAGACAAACGATTGATGGGTGCACCAGGTCCACAGAGGGGTGTGATGATTCGGTTGAGTGTGGGTTCACGAAGGGGTACGAAACACCCAAGAGACATGAAATTTCATACAAATGACTCTTAGAGTCCATATAAGAGCAAGGGCACACAACCAAAGGAAGGCATAGAGCATTTGGGCAAGAGATTTGGAGAACAATTCTAAGGAAATTCCAAGGAAATGAACTAAGGAAAAATTAACAAAGTTACCAACTTAACAAAAACTATGACCTTAAAATGAGAATTGTAACCCTTAAAACACATATTTTTTCATAAAAAACATGAAAATCAACCCCCAAATCAAAAAGTGGTGCTCCCTGGTATCCCCTAGCCTAGGAATAACTAAGGAGATTATGTCTCGAGACCCACGGGTCCTAGACATGGAATACCGAGAGCCATATTGACTTGAGCCTGGCCCTAGAGGGCCCATCTTTCTTCTTCAGCGCCTCCATCATGTCAATAGCAGCAACATCCATCCCATCAGCCTGGTCCTTCAGCAGCAGTGGGTCTTGCTATATGAGGTAATGAGTCCGGGTATCATGGTATGTGTCACTCTGATTCTCAAAACATTTGAATATGTGCATTTAATTCATTTTTCTTCATGACGTGTGCTTGGACCTTATGCCTTTTGACTTGTCCATACCTGGGGGGGATGACAAAATTCCCTAGCAAGTTGATTCCCTTAGGAGTGAGTTTCCACTGGGTGGGTTCATGAAAGGCCATCGTCCATTCCCACCATACTTACCACTTTTCATCATCCTCCATCTCATCCATCCCCTGCATTGGTTCGGGCATTGGGTTTGCCAATATAGCAAAGGGTTGTACCTTTCCTTGTGGGAAGAAGGGGCTAGAGGCCCAGAGGGTAAAAGTAGTTGGAAAAATATAAAAGACAAAAGAACAAAACCTTCAGATGCTTCACCCAAGGATCCCTGAGAAATCAGTAAAAGGCTTCTCAGCAAGAAATGGAGGGCCCCATAAAATAAATAAAGTCAAGCCCTAGTTGGAGGATAGGGGGTCTCATCACGAGCCAGCCTATTAGGTCCATGGGCATGTAGCGGTATGACACTACCATCCAGTTGGTCACCACGCCAGGGTAGTGGCTCTTAGTGGCATATCCAGGAGAAATGGGGTCTCATCACAAGCCAACCTTCTCATCTCTGTGAAATGCCTGTGGGTAACATTGTCACCACTGGTCACCATGCCAGGGAAGTGTCCCCCAACTATTCTCTTGAAAGAAAAAGCAATAAGATAAAAATGTAAAAATGCATTGAATGGGCTTGGAAACATTTGCATCCATGACAAGGTGTAGCTCACCCTCTTCAGAGGCATCCACAGGTAAGACATACATTTCCCTATCATCACTACACCCATTTGCCCAAATATCCCCATACCATCTCATCCACTTACATGACCTAGATTGGTCTTCACCTGGAAACTATTAGAATATAATGGATGTGCTCGTTTTACCATTGACAATATCACTATTGTCAGCCAACCATAGGTTGAAGCCACCCTCCGAGCACCTTAACCTTGACAAAGAATCATTCCGGAAGCAAACCCTAGGCTAGATAGCCAAACAAAGGGTAGCACACCTTTCCCCATGGATAGCACATCAATAAGAGCTGATCAGATAGTCCAAACCCTAGCCAAAAGATAATCCAAGCCAAACGTGATCTGATAGCTGCAACAGCTGCAATGGAAGCTCTCCTCAAACCTGCGCACAAGACTGGGCACTGCAGTGCACACAAGTTGCTTCTATGCAATTCTGAGACTGTCCTGCCATAATGAGAACTGGCCTCCTGTATTTATACTAATTCTGGATAACTACTTGGGCTGACTTCTTATTCTGGACATCTGTCTATTCAATATATATTAATTCTTCTGGATGACTTCTTCTCTTGGAGGCTAATAACCTAATATAAATTATCCTCTTGAGCCGACATGTCTTCTAGGGTTATTAGCCAACTCATTAGGGTTTCTTCTTGCTTTCCGGAGTATTCTATTCTCTTCATTTAGGTTTATGTGGTGAGAAATATGTTCAGAATTTGTCGGAAGAACCACAGTGTTAATGACATGTTATGGATCCGAAACGTCGACGACAAGATGTCATTAACACTATGGTTCTTCCGACAAATTCTGAACATATTCTATTCTCATCAGGTTTACACGTGGAGGTAAGTACCCCTCGAAGCTACCATAATATCAACAGAAACATCCCACATATAAGGAGAATTATCCCAATAGGATGTCCTGAAACCCTCTCGAAACCTGGCTTGTAGAATGGCATAACATATTTGAGCACTTGTCTGGGAAAGGGGGGTTTTATGCATATGTTTGGGTAACTTGATTATCATATGTGATTAACATTGCTATGATCCCTGTGACTTATGAGCCCATGGAGGGCATACTTTTTGTTGTTATAGGACAACGCCTAATGGAAAGGTACATATGGAGAGATGATTAGCTCAAACCACCATAGGGCTAAAATCCCACCAGATGGATGTTGAGACCCCAGCTAGGGGCAGACATATACTAGAGGCTTGCACTAGAGAGAGAGGAGGATGTTCCACTAGAGACAGCTTGGCAGGCCTAGACCCAGGGGGGTCTTGCCTTTCCCCTTGAAGGTTGGCCTTGGAAGGCCCATGACATCACCTCTGTGACCCTCGACGTCACCCAACGTCATATGGACATGATGGAGGTAGTTGTGTGCCAAGTGGCATGTGTGGCATGATCCATATACCTTGGAAGGACTAACGTTTTTCTCCTGGAGGCCAACGTCTCACCTAGGAGGCCCAACGTCACCCTAGAAGGGCATGACATCACCCCTTTTGCATGTTTTATGGTTTAATTTGTCAAATTTATGTAAAAAACTAGATATTTGATGTAACTTGCCATGTTAGCCTTTTTGAACTAATTTTGTAATTAAAGGTCATTTTCATTGTATAAATAGGGGAATTTCCCCTTGTATTTTTTCATCATTTCATTCACTCACTAAGTGAGGTCTGAAATTTGCGCCCTACTTAAGGGTTATTGGCTGAAATTTTAGGCGCACTTCTTGGAGGAGGCTAAATTTGGTGTTTTTTGGCATTTTCTTGGTGAAAGGTCTTCAACTAGGCTTATTGCTAGATTATTCTTGGTGGATGTAAGTGAATTTTTGCAATCCTTCTTTTCTTTGAATGGTTATGGTACATTTACTTTGCATTTTTTCCAAGATTATGAAATTGCTAGTTTAAAACCCTAGGAGAACAAGCACATGTTATTGTCCTTGTCTTAACAACTTTTCACCTACTATATTGTGCTAGAAACCCTACCTTTGAAGCATTGTACTAGAGTCGTACCATTACAACACTCTAGTATCATTTGCTTCATCAATCCATTGTTTGTTTCAAGCTTGAGTTAAAGAAGAAGGAAAACTGCTAGGGCCTAGGGTTACCTACATCCTAGTAGTCATTTTCCTTCTAAGGCTTGTTGATTGATGCCTTGGGTTACCAACACCTCAATCATCGAATTTATTTGTCCTTATCTCTTACATTATCATTTGTTTCCTTCAAGCTTTTTGCTTCAAAGTGACTCCATTATCCCTAAAAGGCACTGATTTAGACCTTGAATTTGATTGATTGATGAAACCAACCCTTAAATCTTTTACCTCAAACAACCTACTAACCTTTCCTAACCCTATATTAGACTAATTCACTAACCTTCTTTCTGTTGTTACAAAAGTAAGCTACATCCAATTATTACAATAGTAAAAGCACTTAAAAGCAATTAGAAAAGTTGATTTTTACATTGCCTAATTAGCTTCTGAGAAGTGCTAGTATATTGCTATTGTTGGGTTATTATTTTGGTCATTGTGAAGCTCTTTTTAAGGAATTTATTGTGAAGCTATCATCTTGTATACATTTCTGTTATAAAATTATGTTTGCTTCATCTTGCATCAACTTATTTCTTTTATTGAAAAGTCCAAGGTTTTATGAAGCACTAACATCAAATTGTACTTGCAAAAGATATTGTTTTCTTGTTGCTTTGTTCTGGGCAGGTACATCTAAGCATATCATTGCTTCATTGATTAAAACTTTGGGACTTTCTGATCGGTGTGACTTGTGAGAGGGGATATCTTTTAATGGCACTTTAACCTTTGCCTTCTCAAACCCCCAGGTCATCGGGGACGTCTCCCATGGGCTATCATCCCTAAATAGAAAGAGGTGTCTTATTAAGGTGACAGTGATAGGACAACCTCCTGTTACGCCAATTTTCCCTCCTTTAGCCTTTCCATTTGGGACAAGTACAAATTGTGCGATAACACTATCGATAGCACCATTTTTTCTAATTGGTTAAAATTACAACATTTTTCAAGCATGGCCTTCAAAACTGATATAGTTGCTCATAAAACCTTTAAAATTAACACCTAAATCAAAAGTGATGTTACCTAAAGAAAAATGTTTTTTTCTAAACGTTAAAATTATGGCTCATTTGAAATCTTATTCTTAACAGTGAGGTAATTACATGTGTCTTTTTCTCATCTTTTATTATTGTGCACCTCAAAAACTTCACCACACAAACATAGTCCTTCAAACATGATAGGTAGAATAAGTAGTCTTAGTCTCGATGCATATGGAAATATCGCACAACTCATGTCAATAAAAGCCCAAGTTCCAACCCCATAAAGCCAATATGACCAACATTGATACTCGCGGAACTCATGAATATTGCATGCAATACACAATAAAGTTAATCCATTTCATAAGGATATTCAATGATTTTTACAATTCCACATGTTGTAATATCCTTCTTCTTATGAATGTTTAATTAATTTCATAATTCCACATGTTAAAACACTATGCGATGAGTGAAAGATAGAAAGACACGATCATACATTTTTTATCTTTGGATTTGGTGAAGGTTGAGAAGGACAGGGACTAGATTGTTATGTTTATCACAAGCAATGGTTGTTCATTCAAGAAATGAGGTTAGAAATGGAGATTGGATGTACCAAAGGTAGCAAGCCTTAAAGAGGAGGTGCAAACATGTTTAAAAGGATGGAGTTCACAAAAAAAAAAGGTAAAAGTTCATAACAAGTTGTTCTATCTTTTCTGAAAGGATCCTCAGTAGAAGAATATTGGGTGTCTGCAACCATTTTTTGAAATATTTTCAAGGTGAAATGGTCAATCCTCTTCTACAAACACATTGTTGATTACATTCCATAGGAGCTCCCTGAAATATGTTGGTTGTGACAGAGGTGGCCTTCACGTTGTTGATAAGTGTGTTGAGGAAAAGGTATGAGTAACCTCACTCCAACATTTTCGAATCTTACTTGGATAGGGTAAGATAGTTGGGATTATCACCTGGGGTTTATAGCCTTAACCAAAATTATCGATTGATTCTCAAGTAATAAGTACAAGGAACCAACACTGTCGTTTTTTATAATTAAACTGTGCAAAAGAAGAAAGTAAAAATATATATGTATTGTGTTTGAGAATTAAGGAACAAATGAAATACAAATCTGAAAGTAATATTAGAGAATACACATATGAGATCAAAATCAACAAGCAATTTTATTGTTTTCACTCCAAGTTACAATCATAACCTTCTTTTCAAACCCCTGTGAGGGTAAGGAACAAGATCAGATTTAGACATCTTCGATGTGAAAGATACAAAAAGACTAACAATAAGTGAAGACTGAGACTAGAAATCTGGATCAAATTAGCCACAAAATTATCATCTACTGACTCTGCAAAATATTTCCTATCAATGATGAAATTTTTTTCATGAACAGATCAGAATACATCGACTACCAAGATCAAGTGATCAACATTTCTAGAATAAGTTGTTGAATAATGTATCTCAAACTTTGAATCCTTCTATCTTCAATAATACCCTGGTATTAACAAAAAGTTTAAGAGTCTATAATAACTCAGAATGAATGAAAGTAATTAATCTCACAAGTTTAAGAGCAGACCTTTATCAAAAATTTATTTCTTTGTTCTCTCTCTTCTTTTTGTCCATTCCTTTGATCAACTTTTATCTTCCTCAAAATAAGTTGTGGTAGTTTCAAACTACCTTTAGTTAAGTCATAAATGACTTAATACTAGTTAGGGACAAATATTAAATAATAATAATAGATAAAAGGGTTTAATAAATAATAACTAATAGGTGGGACCCCTAATTATTTAAATCCTTTTTAAGTTTGATTTCCTCCTTATTGTTCCATAATTTATTTAAATAATAAATCATGCCACCTCATCAAGCATATACATAAACAATCACTTTATTGCCCCCTCGTGTCTCCCAAAACAATCCATATATATACCAAATAAATAAAATGTATTTTCCACCACGAAAAAAAATTATTGATTGGTTGTCCAAAAATTAATATAATAGTATCAAGTTGTCCAAAAAATTCAAAACATAAACAAATTGTCCACCACCAGAAAAAAAAAACATGAAATCTCAAAAGCCATATTTACTGTGTGAAGCAATCTGCTTCTTCTCACTCCTTGTTTCCTTTCCTACTTTGTTTGTTGAGTGGACCTTCTCAGTGTGTGGATGATTGGATGCCTAGGGATGAACTTCACTGAGGTGAATGACTGAGAGGAATCATTAGATGACTTAGAATGAGTGATCTCTTTTTTACCTCTGCTTGACATAGGCTCATGGATGGTTGTCTTGAGTTTTTTTCTTGCATGTGAGGACTGAACATGGGATGCAATATAATCAATATGCATGGAAAGTTGGTTGAGTGGAGGTGGAGGTGGAAATGACAATGAAACTGTGGGTTGGCCATCATGATGAACTATAAGGGAATGAACAATATCCTACCAGCCATCATTTATAGGAACCTCTGGTTGGAGGGACACATGAGCTGGAACATGGACACTACAAAAACTCGGGGGAGGTTGATAAGGAGGCCTTTATGGTCTAAGATGTGGGTGAAACACTCCTTGGACAACTAAGTCAAAGAACCCATCTTGAAATAGTTGATTCAACTCTTGAGGATCTGCATCAAAATGAATGGAGAATCTTGGTCTCATGTTGCCTCTTTGCCAAAAATTGTTTCTTCCTCTGCCTCTACCCCTGTCATGCCTTCATCTTCTAAAGAAACTCATTGTTCGAGAGAAAACTTAGATCATAATATGAAACAAGAAAGACTAATCAACCATCAATTTACTTTCCTAAAGATAAATTTAAAATATTGACTCTTATCAGTTCACACACTAGCATCCATGCAATCAATCCATTACTCTACATGTATCAATCATAATCATTATGTTGATTTTAATTCAAAGTTGTCATCATTTAGAACATGGATATTTAATGAAATATGGGATGTGGTTGGATTTGTAATGAATGAAAAGTGGAATGCATGAAAAGGAAACAATGGTTACTGTTCTAAACAAGATTAATTATCAACCCAAAAATCAACTTTTATAATCATATCAAATTCCATACTCAACTATGGATTTCATCAATATTACTTACTTTTCCAATTCAATTTCCTTTTATCAATCTTTCCAAATTACAGGGCCTCTATAAAATCGCATTTTCCTTTAGAATATAACATGGGAATAATAAAATGATTTTGGGAAAAATGAGGGCTTTATGATTTGCGTAAAGTGAAATTATGGACGGGAGATGAAAATGATCAATGTTCTTTTCTGTAGACAACTTTTCATCCATCAATCATCAACTAATGTGATTAATTCCAAGCCTCAAAATACAACCCTGTACTTTTTTGCCCTTTGATTATTTGAAACCTAATTCATTAATCAAAATTTATTAACAAACATTATGGAAAATTCTTCTTTATAGATTCTTGTAAAAAGAACCAAATCTAAACTCTTTTAAAATATGACCATTTTAACTCTGTTTTACCAAACATACTTAATCCATAGAAT
>ML778797.1:1193427-1227869 GCA_009831015.1 Picea engelmannii | reverse complement strand
CTCATTCACCTAGTAACTTGCAAGCTCCCCTGTTTAGGGCCCAACCATGCAAAAATTCATTGAGAAAGCTTAAGTTAAACTGGTTTGCATTGAGGTTCAACCCACCTCTCCTTCCACACCCTTCACCACCACCAACATTATATGAGGAGAAGGAGAGGGAAGAATGGAAGGAAGTGAAGAAAGATATTGGGTATTGTGGCAAGGGTGCCATCACCCAATATGTGGCATGTGATTTGAGGTAGGTTCGCAGACACCAACAACAATAGATTAACAAGAGGAGGTAGCATCAATAGTTATATCACCTTTTTTGTTTGCACAAGGGTGTGCAAAAGTCTAAGCTATGGGATGATGATGGACCTCCTAATTACAACATCATGAGACCAACTTTTGAGATATTTTGGCCACATTTGTACTACATAAACTTATCTTGACCATGATTAATATAATTGTGTTGGGTTTTGAACAATTGATTGATTATGGAATGAGTTGGATGATTGAGTGTGTGTTGTGCCATAGTTTATCTATGGTTTTCATATTTTTATGCATGTCTAGGGCTACACTAATACATTCTTCAAGAAGGTTGAGTTCAAGGAGGGCCTACTCCAACATTGCATGAGAAGAAAGAGGGATTGTGTCCCCTCACCAAAATCCAAAGGCTTGTTGAGCCTTCAATCACCCAAGGCACAAAATCCTGCATTATCCATTCTAATTGTTGACTAAGAAAGGGTAGTCCAAGATGGGATTTGATCCCTAGAACATAGGTCTGTGAGTATATGGATCTTGGAGACATAAGCCCTTCAATAAAGGACTAATTGAAGAGTTGATTGATGTATTCTTTTAGTATAAATATAAGTTAGGGGATATCCCTAGAGGTCTTAGTCATTTTTTTGAGCATTAGGAACTCTTATAGAGATAAAGAATTCAAACTCCTTTGATATGTAATGTTTTTATGAATTAGTGTGCTAATGCAGAAAGTTTACTTCCAAATTTCTTGTCTGTTGTAGACTTTTCAATTCCATGTAAAGTCCTTCAGTAAGGCCCCTTACAATATCCATATTATAAGGTCTCCCATGATACCCACTGACCACACACGCTCCTTGGGATAATTTGATGACGGAACAAATGAAGAGCACAAAGAAGAAGTGATCGGTTGGGAAATTGAAGACATTTGGGTGTGAGAAGGAGCATCCTGGGCACGCAATGACAACTTGAAAAACCATGGGGAAACTCTCCTTACTTTCCTTAGAATGATTGATGGAGACTTGGGTTGTATTTGGGCAAGGGTGGGGAAACTTGGGAGCATACCAAAGGTGTGGACCCATTCTCACTCGAAGAGGTTGAACGACCCCATCAACACATCCATGAGGAGTCACAATGATCAACATGAGAGAGCACAAAAGGAAAGGGACGCGCACCCAAGGATGGGGTTTGTTGGTCCAAGAGAAAAAATGTTGATGGGTGTGTGGGCTTGGATGGGTGCATAAGGGCCACAGAGGGGCGCAACAAGTTTGTTGAGTCTGGGTTCATGAAGAGGGGAAACACACCCAAGAAACATGACATTTCGTACAAGTGACTCTTAGATTCCATACAAGAGCAAGGGCACATAACCAAAGGAAGGCGTAGAGCATTTAGACAAGAAATTTGGAGAACAAGTCTGAGGAAAGTTTGATGCAACAAAATGAGGGAAAGTTTCCAATATGGAAGACAAGTAGCCAAGAGTTGGACACTTTGGGAGGTTTTGGGGAAGTCTGGAAACACTGGTCTATGGAGGCATGTGTGAGGAAAAACCGAATTCTATATTATCTTGGTGAAAGCCTACAAAAATGAAGGGGAAACAAGTCTACAGTTGTGGTCATGTTTGAGGTGCATCGCAAGTGGTTACAGAGATAGTTGAAATGAAGAGTCTTTGTGTGATGAATCTTCTCTTGAGTGTATTTGTGAGGTGAGACAAGTCATGTGACTTTGCCAAATTTGTAAATTGATCCGGTAGTGCTCATATTGTAACTATTTTGCAAAAACAAAGACTTGGTCAGGTGGTAGTCACAATTTGTGGTGCCCACACTATATTTGTGTTTCTCTTCGTTTGTTCCACAATTGTTCTCTTGGATTCTCATGTTCATGGAATATATTCTTAAATAAGACCAACGCCCACACTATATTTGTGTTTGTTTTCATATGTTCCACAGTTGTTCTCTTGGATTCTCATGTTCATGGAATGTATGCTTAAATAAGACCAAGTGTTAAACTATGTTAACAATTGTCTAAGTAAGCAAGAGTTTCACTAGAGTAGGAGTGTGACTCGTCAATAGCCTAGAACAGAGTATGGTTATTCTCTAGGTGAAGAGGCGTAGTTTGTACGAAGTATTGTTAGTGTGCCAAGAAACCAAGTAAGAATTGTCATGGTGTCACATGCCCTCTTTAGGTGAACGATTGCAAGATCTAATTAGGCGTATTGTGGGATCGTGACAGGTGGTATCAAAGTAGACTTGAAAGATATTTTGGTGATCTCTTCACCACATTGTCATATTCATGATAGGTGGTATCATAAAAACCTGAAAGATAGTTTGGTGAACTATTCACCACGTTGTCACCTTCGTGACATGTGGTATCAGAGCAGATTTAGCTCTTCTCCACTAATGTAGCAATAAAAGTTGTGGAGGGGTGCACTTATTGGTGAAGTAGTATAAGCACAAGCTTAGTGAGGGTTCAACAGACTGACCCATCATAGAAGCAACCTGAGCATAGAATGGTGTGACAAGACCGAGTTGCAGATGAATCCATGACTTGTGAGCAGACTTGGGTGCACCCATTAAGAAATCCAAGTGTAGAGTTCTGAGGGTGAACCAAGCACTTGGGCAAGGTGAATGAACGCAGGACCGCCACAGAACTTGTCACAGACCCAAATGTAGAGGAAGTTGGGTGAAGACCTTGGTGAATGGTTCATAAAAGTGGGTTGTTCTATCACATGTAATTTGAGCCCAGTCCTATGTGTATGCGTAGACCAGGGGTTAAGTTCGTGAGGGTGAACTGATCACTTGGATGTGTACATTATCATAGGGAACAATGTAGACTTGGGACAATGCATAGGAGTTGCAAAAATCTCTTGAGAAGACCAAGTGATGAGGGTCAAGTAGCGAAATGGATGGTGCAGATGACAAATCTTGGAAGGTCAAGAGAGATAGTGTAACTCAACGATTCAATAAACTACACGAGGCTTTGGAGAGGATGGATGAATATGATGCACAGATAAAGTCTAAGAACGAGATTTTGACACCGACTGCATTGGGAACACTCAGGGAGGAGAGAATCCAACATGAAGGTAGCACAACAACAAAGGATCATCCCAGACCACTCATGAGGAAAGGTAGGTTGATTTAATGCTACCTTTGTTCACAAAATCATTTTATGAGGAAGTGTCCAATGCAAGGGAAGTTGGCTCTATTGGTTGAGGAGGAGGCTCGACACACACCAACAGTGGAGGAGTCGGAACCCTTGGCAAAGATGGTTCAAATACAAAAATCGATGGAAGAGATGAGTGAAGTCATGGAAACATTGGTGGAACACATGCAAGAGTTCAATACAAGAGGTCAAGGACAATTTTCACAAAGTGAATAAATTGAAGGGATTTTCTTTGTGGACACAACAATAAGTGGGCTGAAGATGGAAACTTTGGTTGAAACTGGGGAAAATCACAGTTTTGTGAGTGAACAAGCTGCAAAGTATCTTCATCACAAACCTAAGAGTTGCACTAGAACGTGTAAAGTGTTGAAGTCAACATCAATGTCGATGATAGGGATTGTTCGTTCAACGCCATTGAGAGTGGGTGAGTGGTTTGGAAACATGGATTTGTTGGTAGCTCCATTGGAATATCATGCGATGATCTTAGGCTTGGACTTTATTAGACTTTCCAAAGAAATTCCACTCACTCACGAAAGTTTCTTAGTATTCTAGGACAAGGCCAGAACACCAAGCGCACCCTTAATGATGAAGAGGAATATCGGGAGGATGCCTAGGATTTATGTGATTAGGTTGGTAGAAGGAGTCAGTGCGATCACCGACAATCCTTTCAATGTGACACAAAAATAATAAGTCATACACACTACAACATCTTTGAGTATTTTGGGGCAAGAAGAACAACAATTAACGGTGACAAAGACTTTGGTGAAGACAACCCTGGGAAAGGTTGGTCAGTTGAGGGACTCGCAGAACCATGAACATTAGTGTAAGAGACAATTGGACTCTTCACTTGCTATGGAGCAGCAGGGGGGACATCACTGAGTGTATAGTTATCAAAAATGGGTTGTGAATGTTGTGTAGGATTTGGTATTAGAATTATCCACCATAGAGACTCCAAGAGTTTAGTCAGGACAATGCGTGGAGGCACTTACTCAACCAGATTTTGAGACGGGCACATAAGAGGTAGGAGTTGAAGACTGACACCCAACAACGATCATGAACTTTGGTAGGAAATCCATGGGGATATACAACTTCCAACTTACGATAGAATGACTTGAGGAGTTGGGATGCACACCGAAGGAAGTTCATTTGGTCATGCAATACTTGTGCACAAAGAACAAATTAGACACGACGTATGCCAATAGCCTTGGTGGTGGATATTGGGTAAACTCTTCCTGCTAAACAAAAATACATAGACATGTTGTCGGGAGCAAGCAACACGAATGGTGATGCCCTATGGAGGTGTCACTGAAAGACTCAAGCATGGAAGTTGTGAAACGGTAGATGGGTTGTGGAGGCAACTTGCCAAATTGAGGCAAGGGGTAGGATCTTATCCAGAACCGAAGGAGTTAGACTAATTGAAATGAAAAGGTTGAGATTGAAATGGGAGACTCAACAAGACCAAGAAAAGTTGGACAAGATGACAATGAGGCAAATAGAAAATATTTTATTGGATGTGGAGACGTGCATTCTCTAGCGATGAATGCAACAACTTGACTGATCACCCAACCAGTTCAAAACTTGAGAGGATCCAATGTACATGAAATATAAATGCCAGAGTCAAAGTATAGAATCCATCACGGGTAAATAGCATCCAACACTTGGGCACACTTTGTAGAAATCCTCGAGGAGAGTTTTCTTGACAACAATAGTTGAGGAAAAAACATTCGTTGAGTGGTGAAGAGATTCAGAGATGGGGAAGAGAAGCCATGGAAATCAACATATGTTTTTAGGGACAACAACAACTTGGAGTGGGGTAGGATGTAAGGTCTCCCACGACACCCATCGAGCGTGCACTCTCCTTAGGAATATTTGACAACGTAACAGATGAAGAGCACAAGGAATAAGTGACTAGTTAGTAGAACAAATAAATTTGGGTGTGAAAAGGAGCACCTTAGGCACGCGATGGTGGTGTTGGAGCCACCTTTGTTTTTCTAGCTCATCAAAAATTTCATTCTCAAAGCTCGAGGATCTAAAGATGGTTTTCATCTTTTCCCTCCGAGATATCGAGATCTCTGAAGCTTTATCAAACGAGCAGCGAGGCATTATTATACTCTCGAAACGAGTCCTACTTTCCGTTAAAACTTTTCCTCTTTTGTTCTACCTCGGGATCTCTTAAGTCGGATATTATAAGCCATATTAGTCACACGCCCTGAGCTACGAAACAACGAAATCGTTTTAATATTTTACTAAGGACAGTAACAAGGGTAAAGTTTCCCTAACCCATGTTTAAACAACGTCGGAGTTTCGTGCCTCGGCGTTCTCGTTATCCAAAAATTTAATGTCGTAGCCCCCGATAGCCGAGAACACGAGGTCCTCATTCTAGTAAATCGTGTCAAGGTTAAAGGTAAAAGCTAAACCATGGTAAAAGTTTCTGTCGGCATTTCGCCGCTCGACATTTTCCTTTTCAAAAATTATACCGTCTAAACCCCGACTCGTGAAATCGCGATAAGGATATAAGCGAAATTGATAAATTACTAGATCCAAGTTTATCGTACATTTGTATTTATCGCGATCTCGCAGTTTCGCATCTCGGCATGCAAACCTCCCGGAAACTTATTTGCGAAGCTCTGAGTCGCGATAAGGAGAATAAAATAATTATAAAATTAATTTAGCCCCTAATCACGATTTCGTTTTTATTAACCAAAATCGATCATCGCAGTCTCGGATGTTAGAGGTTCAAAATGTTAAAGAAAAATCCCCGATTTAACGAATACTGAAATATTGATTAATGTTGGTAAAACCAGATTAATTAAGCTAAATCAATACGTATCCCTCGATTTGATGTCTGCATGAATTACGAGGTAGCCTTGGCCTTTCCATATGCCACTGGCATTTTAAACCGCCAAAATTTATGGCATTAATGAGGAAATAGGGTAAATCGATGAATATAAGATCGGATTTTTACGGCAAAATTTAATTCTAAATATGATTGAACAGACTCGTTCTGAAAGGTACCAAGTTTTCAAATATATGTAAGAGTTGTGTTTCATTATAACAAATGTATTTCATATTACGCAGAGCACAATATCTCTGAGCAACTGACTTCTGTATGTATACGTATTTCTATCGCAAAAGAGCCAAAACGCAATCCCCAGCCATGGCTCCGCAGAAAGCATCAAAGGCAAATGTTGAGGTTTCGGGACAAGGCTCAGACAATGTCTCTGATACTTCGCCTCGAAGTATTGATTCAGTCCCAAATTGGTCGTTCGTTTCAGATGTTCTACAGGCAGAGTTGGTGGACTATTCCGACAACTCCAGCGACAACGAAAAAGATGATATAACCACCAAATAAAAAATAGTCATCCAATCCGGAATGCACAGAGTAGCAGGCAGGCCACGGTTGCTTCCATATTATGACATGGTCCGATGGGCATTGGACCATCTGGACATACCGACCAGAACCATCATGAACGAGCAGAAAGTCACCATCGGGACTTTCAGGTCGGAACATCTGCAAACCATGTATAAGCTACCTATGACGTCCGACTACACATACGACGCTGAATTCTTGGACGAGTTCAAGGAGAAGGAATGCATACAGTATGATAAAACCATGTCCGGTTTAATAAAAGATTGGGTTTCGCGCGCCGCGAAGTTCAGGGATGATGGTCACGGTGTATATTCAATAGCTTCTTTAGAACCACAGTACAAATATGTTTCCATGATGACATGTAGGTTATACAGGAGAGAGGAAACCTCACATTTCTTTCTTTCGTGGGTGCCTCTAATGTTCCGGGTCGTCGAAGGTCACTCCTTCGATTGGGCAAAAATACTGTCCAACAGCTTGACCAATCGGGTCGCAGAGTATCGGGAGCAGAAAAAGGACGAGAAGGCGTCTTCGTTCTTCATGTCTGCATACATTATGGATGCAATTTGTTCTATGACACCATTTCCATTAATGAGCTGGAGTTGGACTTTGACCGAAGACAAACCCATACATGTATATCATGCAAAATTATGGGAAAACAAAGCGGGGAATTTTGTGTATGAAATCTTTAGCTGGGTGATGGTGCCCCTGCATGTCGCCATTTTTGGTCACCCGCCACCCTGGATCTCGGACAGCATAGTAACGAATCTGAGCAGCATATAAGATTGGTATGTGGAAGCAGAATTTTCATACCTCCGAATTTTTGGGGCTTTGGTTCCTCCGCATGCATTGCTATTGTTCATACCTGACAAGTTGGCTTGTCGTGAGGTCGCTAGGCAAACAGTAATTGGTGGTGTGAGCAAAGAACTTAAAGGGTACTCGAAGAAGGTATGGCCGTCTTTTCTTGTCCATTTGAATTCTTATTCTTTATTAGATTTCGGGCATGCCAAAGCCGAGGCAGCAGCCCTGGAAGACCTAAATTTGGTCTCCATTGAATACAAGAAGCACGATCCGCAAAGGGTCGTGAGCAATCATTTGGCCAGTTGCGGGATCAAGAGATTCGAGCACAAGAATTCACCCTTGGATGAATTTTTCCGAGGAGCAAGGTCCTATTCCGAGATCCTCGCTCGGATACAAACTTTGGCACCCGAGGAAAGAGCTGATGTTCTAAAGTTCCAGGAACATCGACATAGTTGTATTCCCGCAGTGTTGCGAGGTGAGGGTCCGAGTACGTCGGAGGTAAAACGGAAAGATGCCGAAGGCTCTAAATATGCGACTCTCGATCAAGGAAAACACCAGGATGAGGGGGAGCAGACCAAGAACCCGAAGATAGAGATAAAGACTCCCGACCCGCCAAAGAAACAGAGTCCGGTTACTACTCCAGGAAAATCAACAAAGCAGATCGGAGAACCTATCACATCGGTCACTCCCTTGCAATCGACTCAGGGAAATATTGAAGCAGGATGGATTTTCAATGAGGAGTTGAGGCCTAAAAGTGTAGAAGAGCTCCCTCCGAATGAGTTCTTCTTCGATAAGAAAAGAAAAGCGGTGGTAAAGAGAGAATTTTACCAGGAAGGGGAGTCGACAGCCAAGCAATACAAAGTCATAACTGACAGGAAGGACAAGAAGAATAAACAATTCGCGACTGAGATACCAGGGACATTAGGAGCATATGCCTCGGTGAATCAGTTTTCGGTCGGGCTTCTAAAAAACCAGCTTAAAAGAAAAAATAGCCTCATCAAGACCCTCAAGGCTAGACTAGCCACAATGACAGAGACCGCCAAAGTTCAGGCGAGCGTAGGGATGGAGCAGGCCAGGTTGGCCGATAAAAATGAGATCGAGTTTCTCAAATCTAAGCTCGAACAAACACAGCTAGTGGTTTGGGATGGTCAGATGCAGACGAGTCAGCAAAAAGACTTGATCCAATAGCTACAGGCTAGGGTGGAAATCGCCGAAAGCAAAGTGATAGATATCAGGATGTTTCAATCCTAGGTGATGGAGATTCGGGGCAGAGTCTCTGCGGCCCAACGAAACCTAATTGGAAAGGTAGAGGAGATTCGAGACAACTGCGTGTTGATGAATCAGGTTTTGGAGAATTTAAGTGCTAAAGAAAAAGAGGCTGAAGCAGCACTGGTCGCCTTCCAGGAGGCTGTGATAGCCACAAACAGCAGGGAGCCAGGAAGCACTCACAGGTTCACCATTCCAGAGAAAACTAGGGGAAACATTCTATTGAAAGAATGGGAGCACAACATCGCCAAAGGCAAGCTACAAGCCAAAAAGGTAATAAATTCCTTGGAAGAGGCCTTTAGTTCTATAGATGGTGGTCTACTAGGCATTGATAGCGAGGGTGATGCCGAGGCATTGATCAGAATGGACATGGCAAAGATCTCGCTTGATCTAGAGGAAAAAGAGGAAAGAGATTCTGTCGAGATTTCTCAAGTGACTATGGTAGACATAGTCCAAATAGATAAATGCATGGCCAAGCAGAGCACGCAATTATGTGCTATCAACATCATAGACAGAGAGATGGAAGACAGGTTGTAGCAGTTAGCCCGAGAATGTTATTTTATTGAAGCCAGCTGTCGAGCAGAACCTTCAAGGCTGATATCTTAGCTGGTTGAAATATGTACCACATGTACCAAGCACGCACGAGGACAAACGTCTGGCACCAAGTGAAGATAGAAAATAAGAGATGGAGCGATTGTTCTCCACCATTTCATAACTGAGATTTTGTAACGATTGACATTCTATCTTGTTGTAAATTGTATAAATATACCATAGAAAGAAAGACTCAAGGCTAGACCTTTTTGTGTCGATTGTAACAGAGTTTTTATACTTTGAGAGTTAATACAAATGCAAATCTAAAGATTCTCAATCCCGTCACGACTGTGTTATGAGTTTGCTTTCTTGTATCTCATTTTTTCATTTCATTTCATATTCTCAACTGATGAATGCTTCATTATAATTTAGTACGACCACTACTATAGGGAATGAATTTTGGTTTTCTATAATTGTTTACTGTTTTTCCTCTATACCAGCTATCAACGGGTGTAAGACCAGTCAACACTTTCATATTTCTACATATATTCATTGCACAAATCAATTATTTCATTACATTTTCCTCTCCTGTTTATATGTGAGATTCTCCCTCGATAGGAGCCTTGCATCATAGACAACTAATTTGTTTTTCCCTCACCTCACACTTTATTAAGATATAACTCAGTTAAGGGAACGAGCCTTTGATTTGCATCCTGTTTTGTTTCCGAACCTTAAATTCTCTTTTATACGACCAAATTGAGACAACACCTTTTTTCCCTCTGTTTCCTTGTTTTACTGTTCCTCTATGACTGTCCCGGTACCAACACAGCCCAATATTGAACCCGGATTATCAAATCAAACTCACATTGCCTTAAACCTTTTCGATACTATTCTTAAAACAGCCACTACACGGGTTGTGCTTGAACATTCGTGGGCAGCAATCGAAAGGGATATAACCATTCAGGAACAGTTGGAAGCTAGACAACACCAACTCAGAAATCAACATTAGATTCCCTAACCGAAGGTTGATAGTTTTCCTTTACCTATCCCTTTTTCACTTTCGGATGCCTAGACACTGTACTTTTAAGCCTTAAGTACAGACTCTGGAACAACATCTTTTTGGCGCCACTGCCGGGGACCGAAGTTACAAAATCTTTTTCCCTGGGAAAATGACATATATTTCGTTGAAAGTGTTACCCTTTGATAGTGAACAAAGAATACACACCTTTTAAGTATTTTTAAATCTTTCACTTGGTGACTCCACAAATAATAAAATGACATCCAGTCGAAGGAATACTAGACAAAACCTGGATGGTAAGCAGATTACGCCCGTCTCCAATCCTGAGAAAATTCTAAAGGCGAGAGGCTCTCTTAAGCCGACCGCTGTGGCCTATAAGCCTAAAAACCCACACTTGAAGACTAAATGTTCTTCAAAACCTTCTACTTCACACAACCCTCTTTTTGATGCTAAAGATCTGATGTCAAATTGCTCTGAAGTTAGGTGTGAGATTCATCCAACTTTTCCATATGTACACAAAGGAAAGGGTCCTCTAGAAAGTTCATCGATAGTTGACATACCTTCTTTTCTTCGATTGAATTTCCCGGCCCCACCTAATTCTGAAGAGTGTGTTACACACTCTTTTTCTATGCCTGTCGGTTCACCCGATTATATCTCTTGCAAGTCCGAGGAACCAAGCCCTTAAGTTCTTTATCATTCATCCGTAGCTTTCCCGCCCCACGAAGAAAATAAAGAATCACTCTTAATTTTTCGAAACCCCATTTACGACCTTCCGCTAATATCGATGGCAGCTGCCGGAGGAGGTGGTGGAGGTGCTCCTAGAGGAGGTGGTGGAGGTGCTCCTCTGGGAGGTGGAGGAGGTCAAGGACATGTCCCTCCTCCCAGATTGTTTACCAAAGTAGCAACAAGATATTCTCCCCTGGTTTTACCCATCCCTTTACATGACCTTCCTGAGAATTATATAAAAAATCTTCCTAAGTTCACTGGGGAGGGGGATCTAACCATAGCTGAGCACATAAATTTCTTTGACCAGTTCGCAGACATCTTAGGTCTAGAACACGAAGACGTGTATTCGAGACTCTTCGTACAAACTTTTGAAGGTCAAGTCCGAACCTGGTTTCGGAACCAACCTGCCGGATCCATCTTGTCTTACGATGCCTTAGAGGATGCTTTCCTCAGACAGTGGGGTGAAAGAAAAGATCACCTTTATTATTTAACCGAGTTTGGGTCTTTGAGAAAAAAGAACTCAGAGACAGTTATGGAATTTATCCAAAGATTCAACAAACTGTACAATAAGATCCCAGTCGAGGTTAAAACTTCCGAACCTTCGGCCAAAGTAACCTTCGCAGGCAGTTTCGAACCAGATTTTTCCCTGCTTTTACGAGAGAGAAGGGGTGCAACTCTAAATCGGATGCAAGATGATGTGGTAGAGATCAAGTCTAATATGATGGCTTCAGGTAAATTAAAGGCTAAAGTAGAAATAGGAAACCGCAAAAATAGACGCTATAGGGAACCAGCGGGGCCTTCAGGATCTAATAGATACATTGATGACAGAGTAGATGATATGGCCTGAGTAATTAAAGAACTGTCTAATAAAATCTCTAGGATGGAGCTAGAACAAGTTAAAGCTGATTCTTCTGCCAAAAAAGACTTCAGGAGGAACCCAAATTCCCCGAATCAACAAAGGCAAATAAAGAATGAAGATCAAAAAATACAAGCTCCCCTAAAAAGTGAAAATTTTATAGGAGAAAATGACCTCCAAGATTTCGAAGATTCAGATAATGATGTAGCGAATTTCGGTGATGACTGCTCACAGCCGTATCTAACTAGAGAAGATTATGAGAAATCATTAAGCACTCAACAACCATCAAATGAAGGTGAAGAAAGTGATCATACTGACCCTCGTGAATCTCAACAAGAAACGAGTATGAATATGGTTGAGTTTCAACCAAAATACAATTTAAGATCTAAGAGTAAACCCATATCAACGACTCAACCCAAGAAAATCCTCCAAAGAGGTCAAACTTACGAGCCTACTCCAGAAGAGGACTCATTACCCAATACCAATACAAAAGTAGTAAGCACACAAGAGACCGAAACAACAAATAAAATTATGTCTGCAACTAGGACCATGAGTAATAAAGCGGTCCAGACGAATAAGTAGGAAAGGAAGGATTCAAAAGTCTCAACCAAAGAAACAGACAAGGTGAGTGGAACTTTCAGTTTTGAAAATGAAATAAATAAATTTAAGATACCAATCGCTTCGGTAGAATTAGCAAAAAACCTTGTTTATCGGAAGCAAATTACCAAAGCGATGGGTGTCTTCGAGCTAGAAAGCCAGTCCGATGTTTTAAACCTAGAATACGACAAACATAACATCACTTTTGGTCCTCATTTTGAAGGGGAAAAAGACACCATTTCGCTTTTTTATATCACTTTAAATGTATATGATCAATTGCTACATAACTGCATGTTGGACTCCAGAGCCTCCCATAACATTATGCCTAAGATTATTATGGATAAGTTGGTCCTCCAGATCACCAAACCCTATGGAGATCTTTACTCTTTTGACTCGAGAAGGGTTAAATGTATGGGAATGATAAAATATTTGGTAGTTACCCTGGCACAGGTCCCAGTTAAGAGTATATTGATGGATGTGGTTATTGCTGATATTCCCCCCAAGTATGGCTTACTGTTATCTAGGTTATGGTGAGCCAAGCTAGGGGGTTCTCTTCAGTTGGATATGACATACGCCACCATTCCTGTGTTCAGTGGATAGTTTACTCTCTTGTACAGAGAAACGAGATTAGCCTATACGGTAAGCGACCCTCAAAACCCGAACAATTTCCCTATTTATATTGCAGATCAAGATTTAGGAAATTGTATTTTGTCTTTTGATGACGTTTTAGATGGTTGTCTAGAAGAAAATGATACAGAACAGGACAAGTCAGATTACATGATAGAAGAGCTGTGTAGCACCGGTGTTTGGAAAATGTATTTTGACGGTGCCTCATCTCGTGAAGGGGCTGGTGCAGGAGTGCTTTTAGTGGCCCCTGAAGGAAAGTTCGTGGTTCCTTTTTCCTATAGACTGCAGTGGGATATAGATTACACTAATAACGTATGTGAATATGAAGCAATGGTCTTAGGATTAGAAGCTACCAAGAAGCTAGATATAAATAACTTAGAGGTTTACGGAGATACAAAATTAATAGTCAAACAAATAAACCGACAATACCTAGCCAAGAATCCCAGATTAAGAACATACAGGAATTGTGCTTGGGATCTCATGGAAAAAAATTTCTCGTCCGTAAATGTCCATTTTATCCCGTGCGCAGAGAATTTACATGCTGATGCATTGGCTAAAGAAGCTTCGACCTTCTCCCCTCCCACAACTTTCAAATTGAAGTATCACATTGAAATCAGACACAGACCATCCATACCAGACAATATCTGACACTGGAAGGTCTTTGAGGATGACAAACAGATTAAGAAATTTCTTGCAGCGGTGGGTGAATTCTCCGAAACTCATGCAGACCAAGAAAATCAAAATGATCTGATATGGATCATGCAGGAAGGAGAGGATCCTGAAGTTTTCTGAGAAAAAATTGCGGATCATCGTATGCTAGTCCTTAAAAACAATCAGATTTCGAAAGGATTGATACCTTTGGAAAGACTTTTTGACCAGAACGACATACCTTTAAATTCCACTTTACAGCCCCAACTAGAAGAAGTGGAGGACTGTGATATAGGAACTAAAGAAAAATCCAAGATGGTAAAAATATCAAAATTCCTCCCTCCTGATTTTAAAAGTAAGTATAAAGACCTACTCAGACAATATAAGGATGTTTTCGCCTGGACTTATGATGAGCTACGGGCATACGACACTTCCATAATTGATCACAAAATACCTCTAAAGCCCAGGGTTAAACCGTTTAGGCAAAAGCTTAGACAGATCAACCCCATTCTGTTACCTGTGATCGAAAAAGAATTTAAGAAACTTTTAGACGCGAAAATAATAGTACCTCTGAGATATTCAGACTGGGTAGAAAATCTAGTCCCGGTCAGGAAAAAGAGTGGGGAAATTAGACTGTGCGTGGATTTCTGAACCTTAAATAAGTCATCTCTCAAGAAAAACTATCCACTGCCCAAAATGGACCATGTGCTAGAAAAAGTGGTCGGAGCTAACCGAATGTCTATGATTGACAGTTTTTCTGGATACAATCAAATCGCCATGAATGAACAAGACAAAGAGAAAACTGCTTTCACTACACCGTGGGGTACGTTTATGTATGATAAAATGCCTTTCGGTTTGATGAATGCAGGGGCCACGTTCCAGCGAGCTATGGACATCTCTTTCATTGGTGAAAGAGATAAGTTCGTAGTCATTTATCTTGACGATTTGATGGCTTTCTCTAAAACCGATGAAGAACACTTAATACATCTTAGGCAGACATTCGAAAAATGTCGCAGGTTTGGTCTATCTTTAAATCCAAAGAAATCTCATTTTTCCATGTGGGAAGGTAAGCTTCTTGGTCATATCGTATCTAGGAATGGAATCAGGATTGATCCTAAGAGGATTGAAGCAATAAATACTATAAGTATTCCAAGAAATGTTAAAGAAATTCAATCTTTCTTAGGAACAATAATTTTTTTACGAAGGTTTATCCCGAATTTCGCTGAGATTGTAAAACTGATCACAGGTACGTTGAGGAAAGACAGCGAAGTAAAATGGACAACCGAGGCTAGAGCATCATTTTCTCACATTAAGAAAGTCATAAGCGAGGCACCCGTGTTAGCAAGCCCTGACTATCTGAAAGATTTTCTCATTTTCTCGTTTGCCTCCGAACACACGATTGCCGCGGTACTCCTACAAGAGAATGAAGAAGGTTTTGAACAACTGATCGCTTTCTTCGGCAAGATCCTTAGAGACGTAGAACTGAAGTATGATATAATAAAAAAACAAGTGTACGCCATGGTAAAGGCATTAAAGGCATTTAGAACATATGTACTGCATTCCAAGATAATCACATACGTACCTACCAGTTCTGTGAAAGATATTCTAGTGCAACCAGACAGCGATGGAAAAAGAGGATGGTGGCTAACCAAAATCCAAGAATTTGATATGGAAGTTAAACCGACTAAACTGATAAAAGGACAAGGCCTGGCTAAACTCTTAGCTGAGTTAAATTTCAGAGCCCTAGGTATCAATTTCCTACAAGAAGGTGATGAAGACATAAACCTGAATGAGCTGGATGAACAAGCAGGCCCAAACATGATCGAAGAAAAATTCATATCGTTAGGCTGGTACAGAGATATAGTGTCATACCTGCTGACTCTAAAATTCCCAAGCGAGCTATCACCATCAAAGGCCAAAACTTTAAAACTTCATGCGGTTAAATATTGTATCGCTGAAAATCAACTATATTGGAAAGATCCACTCGGTTTCTTGTTAGTCTGTTTAGTCGAATCAGAAACTGAGCGGGTTATAGACAAATTTCATAAGGGTGTATGTGGGGGGCATCATGCTTGGAGAGCTACAACTTACAAAATTCTGAGGGCCGGGTAATATTGGCCAAAGCTATTCTCCGACATTAACGCTAAAGTCCGAGCTTGCAACCCCTGTCAATTATTTTCGGGTAAACAGAAGCTCCCAGCTCTACCTTTGATTCCAGTCAAAACTGAAGCTCCATTTCAGCAATGGGGTCTGGACTTTATAGGCGAGATTAATCCCCGTTCCAGTGCCCAACATAAGTGGATCTTAACCACAATAGATTATTTTACTAAATGGGTGGAAGCCATTCCAACTAAAGGGCAACAGACTTGGTGGTAATTGATTTCTTAGAAGACAATATTTTGTCTAGATTTGGTTGCCCCCGAAAGATAGTTACTGACAATGCCCAAGCCTTTAAATCTATGGCTATGATGAGCTTCTGTAAGAAGTATAACATCATTCTTGGCCATTCCAAAGCATATTATCCCCAGGGAAATGGATTGGCCGAGCCATCTAACAAGAGCTTGGTGAATATAATCAAGAAAGTATTGGATGAAAATAAAAGGTCTTGGCATGTGCACTTAAAATACGCATTGTGGGCGAATCGCATAAGCACAAAAATGTCCATAGACATTTCGCCTTTTCAAATGGTATATGGGACCGATGTTGTGCTACCTATAAACCTAGCGTTCCCAGTGATGAAATTATGGCAAGATCAAAATGAAGAACCCAATCATGTCACCAAGAGAATAAATTAGCTGATTGAGGTTCAACAACATAGAGTTGACGTAGATGAGAAGCTGTAGAAATACCAAGATGATATGAAGGCATTATTCGAATGCAAAGCAAAGGACAGAGATTTCCTCCCAGGTGATTTAGTGTTAAGATGGGATGCAAGAAAGGAAGATGCAGCAAAACATGGTAAATTTGACCACCTTTGGTATGGGCCATTCAGGGTCTCTGCTTTGGAAGGAAAAAATTCTTTCCTACTGGAAAACATAGACGGTGAAGTCCTCAACGCCCCTGTCAACGGGCGGTATCTGAAGCATTACATGATGTAATAGTCGCCAATTAAAAAAAAAAAAAAACTTTGTATATTTGTGTATAAATTTTTTACATACATACATATATATTTTTTATTTTATTTTATTTTATGCACTGCTTTTGATTTCTTTTATCTTTCATGAACTTTCGACACTTTCTGGATAGTCCCGATAATCTTCATATTTATCTCTTACAGGATTCCAACTGCATACAAAGCAAGCAGGAGAAGTAAACTGAAAGTAGGTGTCAGAAATAAATCGGCTTGAACAGGTGATACCCAAGAAATTTGATTTTGTACAAAGAAATTGAAACGAAAGGTATTGAATGAGATTTCCTAAAAGACATGTTATAAAGGACTATTAAAATCCGAGGTAACTTCTTTCAAAAAAGCAATATCAACTCGATTGATAAATAACATAATTGTTTATTTGTTTAATCAAAAGTTAAAACAAATTAAATAATCCATACAAATGAAAAGCAGTCAGTCGAAGTAAATTATCCCCGAAAATTTCTACAAGAGTCAGTTTTGAAATATTCGACCTCTGTATTTCCAGTCCGTAAAGCCATCACCTGTCACCCTTTTCTATCTATGGGTTTATCTTTCAAAATGTCAGCATCTTTCCGTTTTGCATAAGAAGGGATAAGAGTTTTCGTTTCAGCCCAATGAGCTTCAAAGCAAATTGTGGAAAGAAAGTTGGTCTTCACAACTCCTCAACTCCTTGCTAAACAAAGTGATGTTTAAAGTGGTCCTAACTTTCCTAGGTTTTTCAACAGTTTCAGAAGTTTGAGGTTTGCTCAAATGGGAAGTTCCAAAATTTAATTTCCCCCTTTCTCCCTGATAGATGAAGGTGTGGTGAAGGTCAAGGGAAGGTTGGTACCAAGTAATCAAAGTAAGTTGACAGACCTATAATGAAAAATATTACACAGATATCAGCCCTGATACAAATTGATTGCCCCCATCTCCACGCTCTAAAAAGTAAATTATAAGACATGTGTTGAAAGAAAATTCATAAATGATTTCCCCCACCTAGTCCAAGAGATGATGAAAGGAAATTTAGAAATGATTGCCCTCGTCTCAGCATTTAAATGCATAAATATAATCCGAAGTGGTGAAAGGAAATTCAGTAAAAGGGGCCAGATAACTTCACCGGGGTACTAAACAGGCTCGCTGCCAGTGAAGCAATATCTGAGATATCTGTAAGGCTGTTATACATGTATATCACTCTGCTCTGGTAACCAATTATTTTTGAAAACCTGATCTACATACCAAGTTCAGACGGGACTCCTTAATTAAAAACATATAATTTTCTTCTTTTGATGCAAGTTGATAACCACAAGATCTGTTGGGTCTCCTAGAATTGTTTTGATTGTCTTAAAGCAGACCTGAATTTAGTAGCAGGAAAGGGAAAGTCGTGAAAGGGGCTACAACTAATGTTTAAAAAGAATATCTGAGTTTGAAAAAGCTTTTCAAGGTAAAGAACGAAGTCTTTTTCCCCCTTCAGTGCCCTATTCTCAGGAACCATTGTTACCTGTTTGAAGTTCGACTCCATTCACCCCATTTTGGCACGTGGTCTACTGTTCTTCCCGCCTTACAAGAAAGCGGGATCCCTAGTTGGAGCCTATGTTGGAGCCGCCTTTGTTTTTCTAGCCCGTCACAAATTTCATTCTCAAAGCTCGAGGATCTAAAGATGGTTTTCATATTTTCCCTCCGAGATATAGAGATCTCTGAAGCTTTATCAAACGAGCAGCGAGGGATTATTATACTCTCGAAACGAGTCCTACTTTCCGTTAAAACTTTTCCTCTTTTGTTCTACCTCGGGATCTCGTAAGTCGGATATTATAAACCATATAAGTCACACACCCTGAGCTACGAAACATCGAAATCGTTTTAATATTTTACTCAGGAAAGTAACAAGGGTAAAGTTTCCCTAACCCATGTTTAAACGACGTCGGAGTTTCGCGCCTTGACGTTCTCGTTATCCAAAAATTTAATGTCGCAACCCCGATAGCCGAGAACACGAGGTCCTCATTCTAGTAACCCGTGTCAAGGTTAAAGGTAAAAGCTAAACCATGGTAAAAGTTTCTGTCGGCATTTCACCACTTGACGTTTTCCTTTTCAAAAATTATACCGTCTAAACCCCGACTCGTGAAATCGCGATAAGGATATAAGCGAAATTGATAAATTACTAGATCCAAGTTTATTGTACATTTTTATTTATCGCGATCTCGTGGTTTCTCATCTCGGCATGCAAACCTCCCGGAAACTTATTTGTGAAGCTCCGAGTCGCGATAAGGTGAATAAAATAATTATAAAATTAATTTAGCCCCTAATCACGATTTCGCTTTTATTAACCAAAATCGATCATCGCAGTCTCGGATGTTAGAGGTTCAAAATGTTAAAGCAAAACCCCCGATTTAATGAGTACCAAAATATTGATTAACGTTGGTAAAACCAGATTAATTAAGCTAAATCAATACGTATCCCTCGATTTGATGTCTGCACGATTTACGAGGTATCCTTGGCCTTTCCATATGCCACTGGCATTTTAAACCGCCAAAAATTATGGCATTAGTGAGGAAATAGGGTAAATCGATGAATATAAGATCGGATTTTTACGACAAAATTTAATTCTAAATATGATTGGACAGACTCGTTCTGAAAGGAACCGAGTTTTCAAATATATGTAAGAGCTGTGTTTCATTATAACAAATGTATTTCATATTACGCAGAGCACAATATCTCTGAGCAGCTGACCTCTATATGTATACGTATTTCTATCGCAGAAGAGCCAAAACGCAATCCCCAGACATGGCTCCGTGGAAAGCATCAAAGGAAAATGTTGAGGTTTCGGGACAAGGCTCAGATAATGTCTCTGATACTTCACCTCGAAGTATTGATTCAGTCCCTAATTGGTCGTTCGTTTCGGATGTTCTACAGGCAGAGTTGGTGGACTATTCCGACGACTCCAGCGACAACGAAAAAGATGATATAACCACCAAATACAAAATAGTCATCCAATCCGGAATGCACAGAGTAGCAGCCAGACCACGGTTTCTTCCATATTATGACATGGTCCGATGGGCGTTGGACCATGTGGACATACTGACCAGAACCATCATGAACGAGCAAAAAGTCACCATCGGGACTTTCAGGCCGGAACATCTGCAAACCGTGTATAAGCTGCCTACGACGTCCGACTACACATACGACGCTGAATTCTTGGACGAGTTCAAGGAGAAGGAATGCATACAGTATGATAAAACCATGTTCGGTTTAATAAAAGATTGGGTTTCATGTGCCGCGAAGTTCAGGGCTGATGGTCACGGTGTATATTCAATAGCTTCTTTAGAACCACAGTACAAATATGTTTCCATGATGACATGTAGGTTATACGGGAGAGAGGACACCTCACATTTATTTCTTCCGTGGGTGCCTATAATGTTCTGCGTCGCCGAAGGTCACTCCTTCGACTGGGCGAAAATACTGTCCGACAGCTTGAACAATCGGGTCACAGAGTATCGGGAGCAAAAAAAGGACGGGAAGGCATCTTCATTCTTCATGTCTGCATACATTATGGACGCAATTTGTTATATGAAACCATTTCCATTAATGATCTAGAGTTGGAATCCAACCGAAGACGAACCCATACATGTATATCATGCAAAATTATGGGAAAACAAAGCGGGGAATTTTGTGTATGAAATATTTAACTAGGTGATGGTGCCCTGCATGTCACCATTTTTGGTCACCCGCCACCCCGGATCTCGGATAGCATAGCAGACTGATATGTGGAAGCGAAATTTTCATACCTTCGATTTTTTGGGGCTTCGGTTCCTCTGCATGCATTGCCATTGTTCATCCTCGACAAGTTGGCTTGCCGTGAGGTCGCTAGGCAAACAATAATTGGTGGTGTGAGCAAAGAACTTAAAGGGTACTCGAAGAAGGTATGGCCATCTTTTCCTGTCCATTTGAATTCTTATTCTTTATTAGATTTCAGGCATGCCAAAGCCGAGGCGGCAGCCCTGGAAGACCTAAATTTGGTCTCCATTGAATACAAGAAGCACGATCCGCAAAGGGTCATGAGCAATCATTTGGCCTATTATGGGCTCAAGAGATTCAAGCACGAGAATTCACCCTTGGATGACTTTTTCTGAGGAGCAAGGTCCTATTCTGAGAGCCTAGCTTGGATACAAACTTTGGCGCCCAAGGAAAGAGCCCATGTTCTGAAGTTCCAGGAACATCGACGTAGCTGTCTTCCCGCAGTGTTGCGAGGTGAGGGTTCGAGTATGTCAGAAGTAAAACAGAAAGATGTCGAAGGCTCTAAAGATGCGACTCCCGATCAAGGAAAACGTCAAGATGAGGGGGAGAAGACCAAGAACCCGAAGACAGAGATAAAGACTCCCGACCCGCCAAAGAAACAGAGTCCGGTTACTACTCCGGGAAAATCAGCAAAGCAGATCAGAGAACCTATCACATCGGTCACTCCCTTGCAATCAACTCAGGGAAATATTGAAGCAGGATGGATTTTCAATGAGGAGTTGAGGCCTATAAGTGTAGAAGAGCTCCCTCCGAATGAGTTCTTCTTTGATAAGAAAAGAAAAGCAGTGGTAAAGAAAGAATTTTACCAGGAAGGGGAGTCGACAACCAAGAAATACAAAGTCATAACTGACGGGAAGGACAAGAAAAATGAACAATTCGCGACTGAGATAGCAGGGACATTAGGAGCATATGCCTCGACGAATCAGTTTTCGGTCGGGCTTCTAAAAAACTAGCTTAAAAGAAAAAATCGCCTCATCAAGACCCTCGAGGCCAGACTAGCCACAGTGATAGAGACCGCCAAAGATCAAGCGAGCATAGGGATGGAGCAGGCCAGGTTGGCCGATAAAAATGAGATCGAGTTTCTCAAATCTAATCTTGAACAAACCCAACTAGTGGTTCGGGATAGTCAGATGCAAGCGAGTCAGCAAAAAGACTTGATCCAACAGCTGTAGGCTAGGGTGGAAATCGTCAAAAGTGAAGTGATAGATATCGGGATGTTTCAATCCCAAGCGATGGAGATTTGGGGCAGAGTCTCTGTGGCCCAACGAAATCTACCTGGCAAGGTAGAGGAGATTCAGGACAACTGCATGTTGATGAATCAAGTTTCGGAGAATTTAAGTGCTAAAGAAAAGGAGGTTGAAGCAGCACGGATCACCTTCCAGGAGGCTGTGATAGCCACAAACAGCAGGGAGCTAGGAAGCACTCACAGGTTCACCATTCCAGAGAAAACCAGGGGAAACATTTTGTTGAAAGAATGGGAGCACAACATCACCGAAGGCAAGCTACAAGCCAAAAAGGTAATAAATTCCTTGGAAGAGGCCTTTAGTTATATAGATGGTGGTCTGCTAGGCATTGATAGCGAGGGTAACGCCGAGGCGTTGATCCGAATGGACATGGAAAAGATCTTGCTTGATCTAAAGGAAAAAGAGGAAAGAGATTCTGCCGAGATTTCTCAAGTGACTATGGTAGACATAGTCCAAATAGATAAATGCATGGCCAAGCTGAGCGCACAATTATGCGCTATCAACATCATAGACGGAGAGATGGAAGACAGGTTGCAACAGTTAGCCCGAGAATGTTATTTTATTGAAGCCAGCTGTCAAGCAGAACCTTCGAGGCTGATATCTCAGCTGGTTGAAAGATGTACCACCTGTACCGAGCACGCGCAAGGACAAACGTCTGGCACCAAATGAAGACAGAAAAGAAGAGATGGAGCGATTGCTCTCCACCCTTTCATAACCAAGATTTTGTAATGATTGACATTCTATCTTGTTGTAAACTGTATAAATATACCATAGAAAGAAATACTCAAGGCTGGACCTTTTTGTGTCGATTGTAACAGAGTTTTTATACTTTGAGAGTTAATACAAATGCAAATCTAAAGATTCTCAATCTCGTCACGACTGTGTTATGAGTTTGCTTTCTTGTATCTCATTTTTTCATTTCATTTCATATTCTCAACTGATGAATGCTTCGTTATAATTTAGTACGACCACTACTATAGCGAATGAATTTTGGTTTTCTATAATTGTTTACTATTTTTCCTCTGTACCAGCTATCAGCGGGTGTAAGACCAGTCAACACTTTCAGATTTCTACATATATTCTTTGCACAAATCAATTATTTCCTTACATTTTCCTCTCCTGTTTATACGTGAGATTCTCCCTCGATATGAGCCTTACATCATAGACAGCTAATTGTTTTTCTCCTCACCTCACACTTTATTAAGATATAACTCAGTTACGGGAACGAGCCTTTGATTTGCATCCTGTTTTGTTTCTGAACCTTAAATTCTCTTTTATACGACCAAATTGAGACAACACCTTTTTCCCCTCTGTTTCCTTGTTTTACTGTTCCTCTATGACTGTCCTGGTACCAACACAACCCAATATTGAACCCGAATTATCAAATCAAACTCACATTGCCTTAAACCTTTTCGATACTATTCTTAAAACAACCACTACACGGGTTGTGCTTGAACGTTCTTGGGCAGCAATCGAAAGGGATATAACCATTCAGGAACAGTTGGAAGCTAGACAACACCAACTCAGAAATCAACATTATCTTCCCTAACCGAAGGTTAATAGTTTTCCTTTACCTATCCCTTTTTCACTTTCGGATTCCTAGACACTGTACTTTTAAGCCTTAAGTGTAGACTCTGGAACAACAGGTGGCATGTGGCACCAAGGGGAATACACCTTACTTTCCTTAGAATGATTGAAAAAGGCTTGGGTTGCATTTGGTCAAAGGCGGGGCAACTTGGGAGCATTCCCAAGAAGTGGATCCATCTACCCTTGACAACATGGGTGCACTAGAGAGTTTGGATGACCCGATCGACACACCCACGAGGAGTCACAATGATTCACATGAGAGAATGCACAAGGCAAGGTGCGCACACCCAAGGATGGGGCACGTTGTTCCAGGAGACAAATAGTTGATGGGCGCACAGGCTTGGATGGGCGCATTGGGTCCACAGAGGGGCATGATGAGTCAGTTGAGTGTGGGTTCACGAAGGGGCCTGACACACCCAAGAGAGATGACGTTTCACACAAGTGACTCTTAGAGTCCATATAAGATCAAGCACACACAAACAAAGGAAGGCATAGAGCATTTGGACAAGAGATTTGGAAAAAAATTCTGATGCAAGTCCAAGGCAACGAACCGAGGTAAAGTTAACAAAATTACCGACTTAATGAGAACTTCGACCTCGAAACAAGAACTCTATCCCTTAAAACCCATATTTTTTCATAAAAAACATGAAAATCAACCCCCAAATAAAAAAGTGGCGCTACTGGTAGCACCATTTTTTCTAACCGGGTTAAAATTGAAATTTTTTTCAAGCATGGCCCTCAAAACTCATATAGTTTCTCAGAAAAACCTTAAAATCAACACCTAAATCAAAAAGTGGTGTTACCTAAAGAAAAATGTTTTGTTTTTTTTTGGCCCCCTAAATGTTAAAATTAAGGCTCATTTGAAATCTTATTGTTAACAATTGGTACCATTAAAACCAAAACCTCAAAATCAACCATCAAATTGAAAAATACTTCTACTAGTAGCACCCATGCTAAAATTGGGGTATTAAAATGACAATTTTTTTTAAAATGGTATAAGAAATCATCATTGTTGCAAACAAAATCCTAAAATCAACCCTTAAATGTTTACTCTAGAAATCTTAGTTTATCACTCCAAGCACAAGATAATACATAATTCCATGAAAATATCACCCTATACTTAAAAATTTAACATCACTTCCAAATATGTTTTTACTTTTAATTAAAAAAGTCGATACAAATTACATTGAATGAAACATAAATTATTTATTAAAAGTATTGTTACATTGTCCATATTCAAAACATATGAGCAAATACATTTTATTATATTCTCCATAATCAAAACATAAAATTCATAAAACATAGAAATGATTTATAACTTCATGTGAGATCATATGTAAGTTAGAATGCTCATTTCTAGTTACCATACAAACATCATATGGATAAAAAATACATAAAATGTTTCATACACTTGTTCAAATTGACTCATGGATTCTGAAATACCATCAAAGTCTACATTGTCTTCAGACGAATGATTGGATGAATATGTAGATGATCCATGCTCTTCTCTATTATTGAGGAATGCACCATCTGTTAAAGTTTAATCTATTATTAGGTTACTTTTCAATTTACTAGATAACAATAGCATAGATAAGATCACTGAGAGAAACACAATCACAAGATACACAACATTTATCCTGGGAAACCCTCATTGGGAAGAAAACCCAACAAAACTTCATTAATATAGATAGCCAATACAATGCCAAGACAATAAACCAAACACTAGAGAATATCCTCTCCCAAGCAATGTGCCTCTCTCTCTTCCTTCTTCCGACAACTGGTAACTGCAACTTCCTTCAATACTTGTGCACTATATGAGTGAGCTAAGTGAGTGAACAAATGAGTGGTTGGCTTCCTTTATTTATACAAACTGGCAAGTGCTGAAAGGAGGTGTCTCTTCACTGGCAGGGCTGACTTGTGTTTCTGGGTGGTTAGAACCACTTTAATTTTCCTGGAGGCCGACTTCTTAATTTGCCTATAACAATTAGGGTTTGACCAATCCACAAAAGGGGATTTGGCCAATTACAATGCACGGCATGATCAATCCACAAAAGGGGATTGATCTAATGAATATAAATATATTTTATCTTTTACTTTATCCACAAATGGGGATAAGAATATTCTTTGCAGTTACACAATATTTCAACAATCCCTCTCAACAAGAAGGATATTCTTTATCTTTTGATAAGTCTCTGGATGTCATCATCAATTGGGCAACATCATCAACTGGATATCATGAGGCATCAATATAATCCACTTGGTCATCTGACATCATGATCACTGACTGGCATATCTATAAATCATCGAAAGTTTTGTTCTCTTTATCTTCGCGCAAAAGATACTCTTTCTTTCTTTCATCTTCACGCAAAAGATACACTTTCTTATCTTCACACATAAGATATCTTATCTTCACACAAAAGATGTCTTATCTTCACACAAAAGATATTTTATGAGTTTTTCCATTCCTTTTATGTTCTCCCTTCTCTTGTAGTCATCTATCTCACCCATCCACTGGGGAGGAGTAATACCATAGCTTCACTCCTAGTCATCCCACATGAACTAGAGAAGCTATAGCTTGGGCAAGACTAGACTCTCTTTCCATGATTCACGCAGGATCATGACACAAACCTCAAGAGCCAACTAACCATCCCACATGGTCAAGGTTTGTGTTCCAGGCTATTCAGTCCTTGGCCAGAGGAGAGCATCTACCCCTTAGAGAAACATCCACACTCCTCTCTACGAGGGTGGTCTCACCTCTCTTTACGAGGGTATTCTAGCATGTCCCTAGAGTATCCAAAACTCAATACTTGGACAGAGGCCAAACTTGGCAAATTTCTCATTCCCCTTCTCTATGAAGGTCTCTTCTCTTTTCCTTCTCTATGAAGGTCTACCTGTGGGATTGCTCATTCCTTCTCTATGAAGGTCTCTTCTCTTTTCCTTCTCTATAAAGTTCTACCCGTGGGATTTGAAAAAATATCTTGTGGTCCAAGATCTTTCCATGGTATAATACCATGCTACCCATCTGTTGGGCACCATCCATCGACTGGATAACTTTCATCTTGATCAAAATATCTAGTCACTGTCCATCTATTTTACTAACTGCACCAAATCACGATCCTCCATTTCGAACTTGGAGACATATCCCCCTATTGCACCAAACTAAGAGCTTCTAATCATCATCCTTGAAGTTTTTTTTTGTAATATCTTGGGTGCCTTCTCGAGTTCAAAAATTTCTTTCTTTCTGACTTCATACTGGATCAACCTGCTCCCTCTGCATCTATAAGAACGGTACTGGAACAACTTGTAGTTACCTGCATCTCGTCAACTATATCTGAGTATCCATATTTCTCTTCATCTTGAACATTTATGTTCTGCATATTTAGGAGCCTCCTGCTCCTATATAGATACTGGATATTGTCTGGTCTTTACTGACTGTCACCATATCATAAGTCCTTCTCATGCTGTCTAACTTTTACAAGTCAAGGCATAAGTTTTTTCTTCCGAGACCTATAAACTTACTTACAATATGCTTTCTGAGATATGTCACTTAGCCAATCAGTCAGTAACAATAAGCAGTAATCAAATAAAACTATATCATGATTTTTATCAGAGTAGTACACATATTTTCTTAAGAAAAACTTGTTCAACCATGTACACATCTGAAACCCTAATCATGAATAAGACTTTTGAAATATTTTTCACTCTAGCTATGAAATTACCAAATTTTCCCTTACTATCATAGCTAAACACATACCTTTGTCACTCTCATGAGTGATCATACTTGAAATAAATATTTTAACTCTTTCTTTATCCTCTTCTTTGATAATTCTGCATAGACACTGAAATAAAACGAGGTTAATTAACATTCTCACAAAAATATAACTTTCAATGATAAAGTATTAAAGTAAACAAGATACTAAGAATAAACATGAATAATTATCTTTTGTTTTTGTGTGGGGAGGCTCCACGGACTCCACCATTTTCCATCTTTCTTTAGATCAACTATCTTCAACTTAAAGTACATAATCCTCATTTTCTACTAAAGCTTTCTTTGAGGGAGGAGATTCCTCTTCCTCTGCCACATGTGCTTGATGCTTTCTTTTCCCTTTTCCTTGAGGACAGTCATAGAAAAAGTGTCCCAACTTTTGACAGTTGTAGCATCTAATCTTTGAAACATCTTTCTTCTTATCTCGAACTCTTACGGAGTTATCTTGTTTATTGTTCTTCCTGAAGGAACTTATTCTGTTCTTTTGAATTATAAGAGATTTCTCTTTGTCAACAATTAATCTCTTTTGTTGGTCTGCAAGTCTAGATTCTTTGTGTGTGCAACCTGCCCATAACTTATCAAACTTGGGTAGCTTGCTTCTTGCACACACTCCTTGTAAAAAAGGAATCCAAAATGTTGGAAACCCATTTAGGGTTGTGGTTACAAGCTATTTGTCACTAATGACATCTCCAATAACTGCAAGATGATCTCTAATATGAGAAACTCTCATAAGATAGGATGAGACAGATTCTGAGTTTTTCATCTTCATATTACAAAGATGATTTCTTAAGGAAAGATTTTGGCTAATGTCTTTGCTTTCATATAACCTGTTGAGTGCTTCATACATTTTCCTTGATGTCTGTAGTTCGGATATATGAGGGATCAAGTGATCCTTTACTCAATCTGACATGATTCTCTTTTCTTTATTTTCATTCTTCTTATGGTTGGTCTTTTGCTCTTCTTCCTCTGGTTCTGGTACACCCACTATTACATGTTCTAGGAGATCATTCTCATCTAGAATCATCTGCAACCTATGATTCCAATATCTGAAGTTTCCAGATCCTTCCAACCTGTCTTCTACCCTTATACTGGTAGCCATTCATTCTTGCAATAGAAACCCTAGCCCTCTGAGCTATAGAAATAATAGAAAAATCAAATTTCTTAGATTTGAAAACTGAACTCACCAAAAGATGCGCTGGACTGAGGCGAGTATGCTAGTATAGTCAGTTTCTAAAAATTCCAAATTTTACCCCTTGAAACTGAGCTTGCGGAAATATGGACTGGTACTTCTGGTACTGGTTTTGGTTTCCTGGTTTTTTGGTACTTCTGGTTTTCTAGTACCAGTGAAAACTAGGGTTTCACTTTCTGGGAGTTCTATCCACTGAAAAGGTGCGTTGAAGGTGCCAATGAGTTCCTTAGGCTAGGGCACACTTTTCTAGATGATCTTTGGGCTGGAATTCCTCTTTAATAAAAAGCCCTAATTTTCTTGTACGACAACAGTGACGTTTTTATTTGTCCTATGAAAGATGCTCTCTACAAATTAGCTCTGATACCATGTGAAAGTTTAAGCTACTATTAGGTTACTTTTCAATTTACTAGATAACCATAGCATAGATAGGATCACTGAGATAAACACAATCACAAGATACACAACATTTATCTTGGGAAACCCTCATGGGGAAGAAAACCCAACAAAATTTCCTTAATATAGATAGTCAATACAATGCCAAGACAATAAACCAAACACTAGAGAATATCCTCTCCCAAGCAATGCACCTCTCTCTCTCTTCCTTCTTCCGACAACTGGTAAATGCAGCTTCCTTCAATACTTGCACACTAGATGAGTGAGCTAAGTGAGTGAACAAATGAGTGGCTGGCATCCTTTATTTATACAAACTGACAAGTGTTTAAAGGAGGTGTCTCTTCACTGGCAGGGCTGACTTGTCTTTCTGGGTGGTTAGAACCACTTTAATTTTCCTAGAGGCCGACTTCTTAATTTTCCTATTACAATTAGGGTTTGACCAATCTGCAAAAGGGGATTTTGTCAATTACAATGCCTGACATGATCAATCCACAAAAGGTGATTGATCTAATGAGTAATAAATATATTTTATCTTTTACTTTATCCACAAAAGGGGATAAGAATATTCTTTGCAGTTACACAGTATTTCAACACTATCTGAGTCTATATGCATGCACAACATTTTAGATGTCAAAATACTTTTAGATATATGACTAGGTTCAACGGAATCTCATCTTGCAGTTATTTCTTGTGGCAACAACCCCTTGATAATCTCTGTGGTTATGGAGCGAAGAGTTCTTCTCTTTTTCAAATTGAATTCATAAACATGTATGTCAACATCCTCTAATTTTAAGAGGTCAGTGCGACAACAARTTGTATTTTGACCCTTTGTTTTTCTCTTTCTACTRACATTTTTCTCAACCACCTTCTSTAGCTTGTACACACCATTAAATGGGTGTGTACYTGTTKCATACCAATGCACTTCAATTGCTACAACATCTCCAGTTTCTTTATCAATATTTATAATCTTTGCAATCCAKAATGGATAACCATGTGGATCTTCAGTCGCTAAGACTGYAATCATGCTACCCTCCTTAATATYATGTACCAAACCCTTGTAAAGGTCTTCCATGGCTTCATGTTGYGCATGCRATATTTTAGAACCAATATACATTTCTCTTTCCTCTACTTGTGAAAACTCAATAACACCTTGAGATTCTTGTTGTTCAATAATGTTTCTTTCTTCGGATTCATTTGGCATATTCTGTGACCAATGAAATGGAGTCTTCAAAAATGTATCTTCATTTGTTGAGCTTGAAATTATGTCACTTTGACCATTGAAAAAATCTTCCCACCAAACAGAATCAACAACATCAAGTACTCATATGTATCTTTAATGGAATTTTTTATTTCTTCCAAGCATTCAGAATAATCTAGCCAATTATGTCAGAAAGGGCCAAAAAAAGGTATGTCCAAAATTCTAACTAGCTCTTGAGCATATTGAGGTCGAACATGTGCCCAATGCTATGAAGGTACAAAAGAATCATAAATGAAAAGAAATAAAACAACAAAGAAATAAGAAGGCCAGTCATGAAGTAGTTATAGTTAAGTTTGTGTCAGTTGACACATAGATTGGAGAGCATCCTAAGGTGAAATAGGGAAGAAAGAAAAAGGGGGAGAATGTTGGCCCTTGGTTATGGAAGTAAACAAATATTAAGGCAGAAAAGATAGAATACGAACTGCGCGGAAGACATAGTGACTGATACTGGGTCGAAGTGAGCAGAAGAGAAGAAAAGACGAAGCGAAGTAAGATAAAGCAATCTGTTGGACAAGGAGATCGGGGATGACAGATTAGCAAGGAAGACAGATCATGGACAACTCAGCAAGTGGAAAAATCCACCAATTGATGCTTCGAGAGCACCGCATGAGAAAGAAGGAAACACATTTTGGCGAAGCCCTGAAAATGCAGGTCAAGTTGACCCAGGGTTTTAAAAACCTAGGGTTTTGGTATCTAGGGTTTTGGCACTTAGGTTTCGACCTAAGGTTGTCGGTGAGATATTGTAATGTATAAATAAGAGCCTAGATGAGGGAAGAGGGTTTGTTTGAAGTTCATTGTGGTTAGGAGTGATTATTTTTGTTGTGAGAGAGAGAAGCATTGAGCAGTGAGAGAAGTCTGTGTTGTAATATCTTCAGTTGGGTGAGAAGATCAACCCTGTAGCTGGGTGTGCAGGGAAGGGAGAAGAGAGAAGAGAGAAGATCTGCTAGCTAAGAGCGCAAATAGAACTGTATGCTTTCACCTAATATATTATAAAGCACATTTCTATGGATGTAGCCCTAGGGAGAGGGTGAACCACATATACCTTGTAGTTGTGTGGTTTTATGTTGTGTTATTGTCTTCTGATTGCTCTATTATTACATTATTGTGCTAGATCTAAGATATACTATGCGAAGTAGGACCAAGATGGTAACTGATATCTAGATGCTGTGTCATTCTTGTATTGGATCCACTTTGTATTTCCTTTGGTTGTAGACACCTGTGTCCTGCAACCCCCCATAGCTACTTCGGGTGAGACTGCATCTGCTTCGCAGGTGTTGCCGAAAGGGCTTGTTGGTGCGCTCTAGGAGATGAACCTTGGGTTTGCCCTTGTGCCAACAAATGGTTCCATTGTTGGGATGAGAATCTTCTTGAGGGAATGTCAAGGTGGTTTCGATCGAAGACAAAGATTTAGAAGTGGATAGAAGATCAAGAAAAGGACTTCGTAGAATCCCAGAACAAGAACCCTAAGCTTAGCACCAAGGACTGGTTGGGAAGGTATATCTTTACTGATATACACGGGAGTTTCTTTGGAGGAATTCATCAGGAGATATACGAGTGGTTAGCTAGGTTAGAAGATACTTAGTTTGAGATCAGATCTAGACCACCTTTGGTTTGGATGTCGACACTGATCAAGAAGGTCAAGAAAGTTGATAATGTCGTGTCAAGAGTAGTAGATCATTGGTTCGATAACACCATTGAAGGGTACATCACCGAGTTTGTTGTTGATAAAGTAGAGTCATATATCCAAGTAGAGAGGTATTTCTTTAAGGGACCTCGAGGGAAATTTTTACACTTCTTGAAGTTGAAGATCAAGATGTTATTGGATGAGAAGAACATCCTGAAGGTACAATAGTGGGTCAGATTGGAAAAAGATAATGTTCAAGAACTCAGACAGTGACAGTGACACAAAGACTAGACATATGCACAATGGGAGAGCGTTCAGAGAAGTTCCTCTCGCGAACCTGTTTAAGAAAAACTATGGGGAAGAGGGATTCTACAGTGGAAAAGAGGCAGATCTGATAGATGAAGATCATTCAGAACCTACTGGGTAGAGGAAGATAGACTGAAGAAGCTCGCCAAGAAGAGCCAGAAGCTTCAGGAACTGCCAAACTACTAAAGTAAGTACTATTATTCATCCTATTGTTTTAGCAACATTAAGTAACCAGACTAACCTAAGCTATCATAACACTCATAGAACTGGTACAAGTAGTTCAATACCTATTCAGTCAAGAAATATAGGAATATCTATGGCAGATGAGATGAGGTTACCCACCATTAGAGGAGATGGATCTGAAGATCATGATCAACAATAGTTTCTATGTGAAGCTATATGGAGTATTAAGAATGTCATTGATGAAGCTATTAAACGAGCTCAGTTTAGCACTACCTTAAGAGACCGCGCACTGAGCTCATACATGAAATTTGTCCAAGGAGCTACACCGAAAACACTGAATGTCATTAAGAGTGTGTTGATTGTTGAATTCAAGAAACCCAAATCAGAGTCATAGTGCCTTACAGAACTGAAAGAAATCAAGCAGAGAGTAGTTGAACCTATGTGGGAGTTTGATCAGAGATTTAAGACCTTGACAGGCCATTTGAGATTTCAGACCTTGGATGAGAAAAACAAAGAATGGTTCATCACTACCCTCCTACCATACATCAGAGTCCCCTTGATGCAGGAGAAGATCACTTCATAGGTTGAGGCGTTGGAGATCTCCATGAAACTAGAATCATCCCCTATGGGAGAATCCAACTCAGGTATGAGTCAAATATTGAGTCATCTAACTATCTTATCTCTGCAGGTCAAAGATATGAAGAAGGACAAGGGAAAAGATAAAAGAGAAGACATTTGGTGTATTAGATGCAAGTCGTAAGGCCATGACAAGGAGCATTGCCCCCTATTTCACGAGTACTTGGAATCTGGAGCTATGAACCCTTTGAAGCAAGTTACTCTACCATGGTGCGAGGTATGTAGAAATAGACATCACCCTGGTGAATGATATTACATGAAAAAATATGTTCAGATACCCACAAATATGTATTGCATGTTCTGCAATTTAGTAGGGCATGATGATAGGGATTGTAGGGCCTATGATCTCATGCATGAAAGGTCAAGAGATGTATACAAATTCAAGGTGAAGTACAACAAGAAGGAAACACTACGCAGTATCATTCCCTTGGAAGAGGAAACTTCAACCCTCATGGTGGATTCAGAGGGAGAGGACGATGAGGAGGTATGGGTCAAGATAGAGGTAAAATCATCTGTTATAACTGCGCACAGCTAGAACACTTGACAAGGGACTGTCAGAACCCTTGTACCACATGCAATTACTGTAACTCATTCAAACATGTTATTGAGGAATGTCCAACATTGCTAGCTAATCTTCAAGAAATATGGGGTGCGAACCCGCAAGTGCAACTGATATACGTTGAACCTCACGTAGAGGACCCTAGAGTTGTTGTTATCACTAGAGGAGGTGTTGCTATAGGAGAAGACATGGTGACTCTAGGGAAGACCACAGAACAATCAAGAGTCAGAAAAGATGCAGAGAAGACACACTATTTTTATCCAAAGAGAGAGAAACATATATTTGAGAAAGCAATAAAAGAATTCGGGAGAGATCAGGCTTCTTCATCAAAGGCATGACCAGAAGTGAGAGAATGTGGAATGCCTCTGGCCTTTGATCAGTCTGCTTCACCTGGAGAAGGAAAAGAGGTAAGTAAACTCATAGAATTCTTATTCACTTGCATTAATTTAATAAAGGATGAAAGCATTGTACAAGAGCTACAAAATTTAATCAGACAGTACAAGATAGGAAAGGTGGATCCCTTGTTGAATAGAGTTGTACACCAAATCTCCAAAAATAGAAGGACAAATAAGGAACTACACCTGAATGTTCAATTTGGAGAGTATGATATAGACTATGTGGTCCTCGGCTTAGGGTCGGAGGTTGCAAGATACCAGATATAGAAAATATGCAGAACAGAATTGAAATGCTAGAAATAATAGAATATCAGTAAAATATCCAGCATAATCTTCACAATACACAGAAATGATATACGAAATAGCAACAGAAATAGCACTTTGAATTAGATAGCAATGTTCACAGGCCTCTTTGAGGGGGAAACCTCCAGTTGAGCAGCGCTCTGTTACAATAATCTCCAAGCTAGGGTTCTTCATACCCTCGACCCTTATTTATACTAAATATGTCTCTTAAGAGAAGCATCTAGAGGAAGATCCTTCTAGAAGCAGAAGCTTCTATTAGGTC
>ML778797.1:1151688-1167195 GCA_009831015.1 Picea engelmannii | reverse complement strand
GCTAACCATTTCATTGAACATTTCATTTATTTGCATTTGGTCCAAACACTTTACAATGTTTCATGCATATACTAACCTTCCCATTGAACATTTCACTTATTTGCTTCCACCATATGCTAACCTCCCCATTGAACATTTAATACCTTTCATTTTTCCTTGTTTTTAACAAAGTCTTATGCTAAATATTTTTGTGTCAACAATACTAAATGTTTTCACTTGGTTTTTTTTTCACTTGGTTTTTCTTTATTCTTTTCATTCTCTTGTTGCATAAATAATAATGTTATTTTTCTTTATTTTATGTATTGTTTAATTATTATCTTTTGACAAAAACTATTCATTGCTTGTGCCTTCAATTATATTAAGTTTCATTGTTGAGCATATATTTCCTAATTAAGTGTTTTATTGTTGAACATATATTTCCCAACTAACTTAGGAAGGACTGAGCCTCAATACTTTTGATACTTTTAATTCATATATCAAACATTAAAAAAAAAATATTATTATATTTTAAAAAATTAAATATAATTTATAACATATTTATATCTATATTTTTTTTATTTTTTTAATAATAAGTTAGTAGCCTTTCTTGATTTGATTTGGAAAAGGAAAAATTAGCAATCAAACCAAAAAACTTGTCTCGTGGGATATGGGGCTATTATCTCTCTCATGTTGGTGATTTTTCACCTCGAGTCATCATGTGTGATTGGGGAGAGATTTTTAGTTTGATGAAAATTATAATATCAACTTAGCAATCCCGATTAGAATTTATTCAAATACTTAAAATTATTATATATTCAAATACTTAAAATTATTATTTAAACAATAAAACTAATATTTCAATAATTCTTCATCAACCAAATTCTAATACATGAACTAAATTCTAATTCATACGATAATTCTAATAATTCTAATTCTAACAAATACGATACTAGACGATTTGAAGGTCCTATATTAAACACCATCCATCTATATTCCCGAAACAAACTTCTGTAATTTGTTGTACGAATATCGTCCGTTCTCCACTATTTTCATCCACGAATATCCTCCTTTCTCAACTGTTTTCGTTCCACGAATATCTCAATTCACCAATTTTCTTGCGCATTCGCTACCCTTCCTTCCCTCTCATCAATCACTTCACCATGTCTTGCACGTTTTCTCTCTTCCGAATATCATTCATTACCAGTCCAATCTCGCACACATCCGTAACGAATCTCATGCTAATTAGTTGCCCTGAGAAGGAAGGCCACGATGTCATGGGCACGCCAGCACATATGCTCTCCACATTAGAGTTCCATCCGCACAGCAGCGTGACCATGAATGGGATCTAGTCGAATAGCCCTAATCTCACACGCTCAGAGAGAAAGAGAGTAGGCTAAGCATGTAGTAAACAGAGCGGATTTTTAGGTAAAAAAATGGTCCTGAATCAGGTTACATTTTCAGAGACAGTCTGAGTTTTGCACGATCAAAGTTCCATGCATGCAAGATCAAATATTAAACCAACTCAAATGCTTAAAAATAATTGACCAAAAATTTAAAACCACACCACCGAAAAACCAACAAGAAGAAACACTCTGAATGGAAAATTACTCCCGAGTTAGCATACTCCCAGAAAAAGTGTTTCCTGCTTGCTTCTTACCCTCGGCCCCACTCGAATTCACTCGAATTCATAGACTTCCTAGTAAAAATTAACAGTTATGCTTCGACCTTGCTATAGAACATCACATCACACCACACCTAGTCAGATTCTCATCAATTTGTCCAGGCACCCAAAGTCGATATCTCCATTAACTCCGTGAGATTCCATATCTTCCCGTTCTCACAAGTCGATTACTCTCCAATCCATGGGTTTGGTATTAAGCTATGTCAACCTCAAAATGCGGGAGAGTCGGTGCTCCTAACTTCAATTGGGCCATTTGTCCCCGGTGAATTCATTCAAAGGTTGCTCTCATAGATACAGACAATAATTATAAAGGTCAAATTATCTGCAAAGGTAAGGATTAGTTGGTAATAATTATGAGATTCCATATCTTCCCGTTCTCATAAGTCGATTACTCTCCAATCCATGGGTTTGGTATTAAGCCATGTCAACCTCAAAATGCAGGAGAGTCGGTGCTCCTAACTTCAATTGGGCCATTGGTCCCTGGTGAATTCATTCAAAGGTTGCTCTCATAGATACAGACAATAATTATAAAGGTCAAATTATCTGCAAATGTAAGGATTACTTGGTAATAATTATGAGATTCCATGTCTTCCTGTTCTCACTAGTCGATTACTCTCCAATCCATGGGTTTGTATTAAGCTATGTCAACCTAAAAAATGCAGGAGAGTCGGTGCTCGTAACTTCAATTGGGCCATTGGTAACTCGTGAATTCATTCAAAGGTTTCTCTCATAGATACAGATAATAATTATAAGGTCAAATGATCTAGAAGCTAAGGATTACTTGGATTTTTTTTTAATTTTATTTATGTGATTAAAAAACATTAAAAGAAACGTTTCAATATCATCATAGTTTTTTGAGTTAGAAGGTTAGTATTGTGACAAATCTTTTAAAATTGAGATCTAATCAGGATATGGACATTTTAAGAGAGTGGTTTTCATATTTTTTCATCCCAATAAGTTTTGGGAAATATCCAAGTCTCATTTTTACTATGGAGTTTGTGAGAATTTGGTTTTATTTTAACAATGTTGATTTTCTTCTTTACACTAGTTAAAACAAAGAGATACTTTTTATCTTAATTTTTGTTTGCCCTCCAATTATTTATGGCACCACAATTTATCCTTAAATAATTTAGATGTAATAATATTTTTAATATTATCTTTATTTTGCATTATGATTTCTTTATTTATTCCTCAATGGTTTAGTCAAGATTGGGCGTCTTTATGCCATCCCCACTTGAGCAGAAAGTATTTTTGGATGGAATTTAAAAACCTTACATATACTTAAAGACCTTATAACTTAATGAAAATATTGAATACCTTCTTAATATTTAAAAAACTTTATGAAAAACAGATATGGACGAAGTGATTTGGTCTGCAAAACCCTAGCCTCCTCGTAAGGCAGACTGACGGATTTCAAGCACAGACCTCCTTCGGGAAACCCAGCCAGAGCCTTAGCCGACCATTCGGCCTCCACTGTCACAAGGGTATGGGCACAGAGGAGGGGGGGAAACCCCCCTCTAACCGCAAAGTAGCGGCCAATGACAAACCAGGAGCCAGAACAGCGCGACCTACCTTCGAGCCGCCGCCGCAGGTGCGAGAACAACTGCTAGCCAGGGAACAGAGTCTCAGAGCGAAGATGGAAACCGAAGCAGGAACCTCTCAACCAAAGCCACCACGGAGCTGGGAACCAAGCAAATGTATTCCGCAAATGGAGAAACCGCCAAGATACCTCATTAGCTCCACCCGGGTTGGAGAGCATATGCAATTTATGAAAGAGCACGCCCTAATCGGCAAATTTCTGGGGCTCTGGCCGGAAGAAAGGAACCTCCACAAATGGATTAAACATTGGTGGAATCCCAAGGGGGATTACGAGCTGCAACTCAGCTCCAAGGGCTTCTTCACAATCATTCTATACAATCTAGAAGACAAAGACAAAATCTTTGAAAACGGGCCGTACTTCTTCAACTCGGCAGGGCTGTTCCTCCGCTTCTGGACTGAAAGATTTAGCCCGGACAAAGAGGACTTCACCATGGCCCCTGTATGGATACGCCTGTACTCCCTGCTACAAGAGTTCTGGTTGGAGGAGATTTTAATGGGTATAGGAAATACCCTTGGACAATATGTGAAAGCCTCCGAAGCCACAAGGCAACGAAAGTACACCTCATATGCCAGGATCTGTGTGTACATGAACATATCCAAAGCACTCCCGAGGGTCGTAACCCTCGAATATCAAGATGAGGATTGGCAACAAACCCTGGACTATGAGCATATACCATTCAGGTGTAGAAGATGCCACAAACATGGCCATCTCTACCGGGATTGCCCCATCTTCAAGCAAGCTGCAAAACCAACCAAAACCCTGCAGAAGGACGGATTCACCACAGTAACATCAAAAAGGAGAAACCCATCAAAGAAGCATACCACGACAGCCGGGCAAAACATTTCCACGAAGAACTCTTATGAGATCCTGGAGCAGCTACCAGAGGAAGAGGAAGTCTAGAACCCGCACAAAAATCCCCAGCAACAGCAAACAAAAGGCCCAAATCCTAACCTTAATCCGCACACTGGTGAGACCCCAACGGAAGAAAGAGGAGAAGGCGATGGGGATACCCCAATGCTGCTGAATGATCAGGATCTGGTAGGGATAGATCTAGAAAAGCTGGAGGAAGCTTTGAACCAGAAGGATCTGCAGACCCTCCCTGAAGAACAACTCCGCAAGGTGCACAAGGTCTTTCTCAATTCCTCTGCAGGATCCACTTCACGCCTGGGCATAGCAATGGACTCGAACTCTAGCACGAAACGAGTCCTTCGCGAAAACAAAAGGAGGGGAAGGAAAACTGCACACCAGCTAATCAAGGAAGCCGACAACCTTATGATAAACTCAGGCTAGATACATAAGCTTTCGGAGGGATACCTCCACTCAACACTCCCCTCTTAATGATGAAGATCATCACATGGAACATCAGAGGACTGAATGGTAGATCCAAACAAAGGATCCTCCGAGATTGCATCATGGCAGAGAAACTAGACATACTGCTGCTCCAGAAGACCAAATGCAGAGGAGCAGAAGCTGAAACAATCTCTCAGCGTATATGGCGAGAATGAAACTCCATAACAACAGACTCCATAGGAGCCTCAGGCGGCCTGGCTATCTTATGGAACCCATCCAATGTGACTATTAGCAAACCCTTCACAACAATTGGCACCATAACCGCTCACTTTGAAGTAATGGGCACGAACCAGGAAGGAGCCATCACAAATGTCTATGGGCCACACAGTACCCAGGACAAAGAAAAATTCATGCAACGACTCGAGTTGATCAAGACCTTGGCGGAAACCACGAACTGGATCTTAGGAGGCGACTTCAACATGATCCTGACACTGGAGGAAAAAACGGGAGGCATCAAAAGACTCGAGCAAGAAAACGGTAATTTTAAAGCTCTCATTGACCAGTTAAAATTAGTAGATATTGAGAATAGAAATGGCACCTTCACTTGGTCCAATCGCAGATCGGGCAACCAGCACATTGCCTGCCGACTAGATCGCTTCTTGGTAACTGAGGAAATCATGGATTCAGGCTCTCATTTGGAAAGCCTCATCCTACTTAAAGTAGGCTCAGATCATTGGCCCCTGGCTCTGCAAATGGACTTGGGAGAACCTCCCAGATACAAGCCTTTCCGCTTCGAGAAATTTTGGCTACCACACCCGGAATTTAAGTGACTAGCCAAATCCTGGTGGGAACAAGCGGCAATAGACCACGACTCATGCATGTACAGGTTTCAGCAGCGACTAAAAAACTTCAAGCAGAGGCTAAAAAAATGGAACAAAAACAGCTTTGGCAATATACTGCACAGTATAAAGGACATAGAAAGCAAACTAAGGGAGATCCAAAAAAAATTCATCTCTGGAGCAAGAACCGTTGAACTAATGAAGGAAGAAGAACAGGTTCAGGCACAACTGGAAGAACGAAGGAAGCAGGAGGAAATCCTTTGGAAACAGAAATCCAGAGTGCAATGGCTCAAAGAAGGGGAAAAGAACACAAATTTTTTCCACAGAGCCATGATGCACAGAAGGCATATCAATAGGATCACTCACCTAGAGGATAGCCAGGGCAACTTAATCAGGGAACACTCCAAAATAGAGGAGGAGCTGCTCAAATACTATCAAGACCTCCTTATGGAACCGCAGAAGGACATAACAGAAGCAATCAGGAGGGTAACCGGACACATACCGGCTTTAGTCAAACCAGAGCAGAATGCAGCCTTAACTCGGCCCATCACCCAAGAGGAGGTCGACCAAGCTGTAAAAGCCATGCCAGTAGGAAAATCCCCAGGTCCGGATGGGTTCACAGTGGATTTATTTCACCATTACTGGGATCTGGTCAGATAGGACATGTGGGAAGTAGTCGAGGAGTCAAGAGCTTCAGGCCTGGTACTACCAGCTCTCAATGCCACCTTCCTCACCCTCATTCTGAAGGAAGAAAGAGTCACCAATCCCAAACAGTTCAGACCAATAGCCCTGTGCAATGTCATCTACAAAGTTATAACGAAGGTCATCGCCACCAGGCTCAAGCCCATCCTGTCGTTCCTCATATCCAAGGAGCAGTCAAGGTACGTAGAAGGAAGACAAATCATGGACAGTGTCATTCTGGCACATGAGATCATACACTCCCTCAAAACTTCAAGAACTCCAGGTATGCTAATCAAACTTGACCTTTCAAAAGCCTTCGATCGGGCTAGCTGGAAATATATCAGAGCTGTCCTAGACTCCTTTGGCTTTGATCAGGATTGGATAAGTTGGGTCATGAATCTCACCTCCTCCACCTTCTTTTCCATCCTAGTGAACGGTGTCCCATCAAAACCCTTCTCGCCATCTAGAGGAATCCGGCAGGGGGACCCCCTATCCCCTTTTCTATTTATACTCTTAGCGGAAGGTTTGGGGCGATACATCAAAGCCTCAGTAAATGACGGTTCCCTCAAAGGCCTACCTTTGCACAACATTCAGCCTGCACCTTCACACAATCAATTTGTAGATGACACTCTCCTCTTGAACTCTTCCACTATCCAGGAAGCTTCAAAACTCAACTCCATCCTTTCAGACTTCACTGAGGCCTCCGGCATGTCGCTCAACTTGGACAAGTCCAAACTCTACTCCTTCAACACCCCTCCCTCTGTCCAACGTCATGTCTCTAGACTTCTGGGAATACCCAGGAGCTCCCTTCCATCCAATTATCTCGGTGTTCCTCTCACCGGAGCATCGGCTTCCGCCATCTCCTGGGACAGCCTCCTCCTTTCCATCTCAAACAGGCTTCACAACTGGACTTTCAGACCTCTCAATATTGCCTCCTGGCTGGTTCTCCTCAAATCAGTTTTGCAAGCACTGCCCACCTACCTTTTCACTGCTCTGGCGGCTCCCAAAAAAGTCATCAGAGCTATCAGAACCTTGCAGCGGAATTTTCTCTGGAACGGCCACCAACCAAACAAGAAATGGGCGTTAGTCAATTGGGATAAGCTCTGCACGCCAAAAAGTCAAGGCAGACTGGGGCTTAGAGATCCAGGGAAATTGAACCAAGTAATGGGAGCCAAAATCTGGTGGAGATGGTTAAAGAACCCTGCAGCAGCCTGGGCACAACTGTGGAAAAGGAAATATGTCCCTCACACTCCGGAAGATGAACTAATCCGACACAACAACCACATACAGGGATCCAATATCTGGAATACAGCTTGGCAAAATCGCACTCTGGTTCAACACCACGCCTTTTGGGAGATAAGAGATGGAGGAAGCGCCCTATTCTGGAAAGATTCTTGGCAGCAACTCAAGCCATTGGACACAATGGAAGAGCTATCGGCTCTCAAAAGAGCCCTCCACCAACACACCCTTCCAAAAGTCAAAGAACTATGGACGTCACAAACTCCGCATCAAAGGTGGCGCCAATGGAAGACCTCTCATCAAGCGCTTGGGATTCCTGAAACTATCGACCTACAGAGCTGGCAATCTCAAGCCACCAGTAGGAAAATACTGTATAGAGAGGGGCCAGACATCCTGAGGTGGGGGTACACCACAGATGGCACTTTCACTATCAAGGAAGCTTACTCATTGCAAGCTAACCAACCGGATCCAAGAAAGGAGCCCATCTGGAGTAAAGTCTGTAATCCCGCCCTCTGGCCCAAGGTCTCCACCTTTCTGTGGCTAGTAGTGCATAACAGAGCTCTAACCTGGGACAATCTAAGGAAGAGAGGCTTCATTGGACCCTCCATTTGCGTTCTTTGCTCACTATAGGAGGAAAGCAAAGAACACCTCTTCAATGAATGCCATTATAGTCAACAGATCTGGGATTATGGAGCGCAAATCATGTGCAAATCCAATCGAAACTGAAGCAGCATCAATTGCACAATTGAGAATTGGGACAACATCTCATTCAACAACCCCATACTAAATCTTATATGGGAACTGCTGCCAGGATTCACCCTTTGGCAAATCTGGAAGGAACGAAACAAGCGCATTTTCCACTCTCAACCCTCCCTCCCTGAAGCCAACTGGGCAAAAATCAGATCCCAAATAATAGAAATCGTCAGAAGCAAATCCTGGACAGAGAAAGATTGGCAGTGCAGCCCTGAGGAGCAGATCATCCTACAAACCTGGCGGCCCATCCCGACCAACCATTTGCCAGCCAGAAGCCATACGGGACAACCCACTAGCCCAACCACCTGGACTCCCCCTCCAGCTCACTTCATCAAAGTTAATTTTGATGGAACCTCCAAAGGCAACCCAGGACCGACGGGATATGGGGCAGTGCTCAGAAACTCAGGCGGGGAAATCTTAGGTCTGGAAGCGGGTTTCATCGGTGACACAACCAACAATGTAGCTGATCTTACAGGACTCCTGCGAGGACTCCAAACAGCCATCGACAAAGGTCATCAAAGGATAATCCTGGAAGGAGATTCGCAAATCATCATAAGATTAGCCACCAGAATCATCCACGGATGCGACCCTGAAAAAATCTCTCCAAGATGGAGACTCTATAGCCTACTCACAGATTTCAGTCACCACCTACAGCCGCATCTCACCATCACCACCTCCCATGTGAAAAGAGACGCGAATAGAGTAGCCGATCGACTAGCAAACGAAGCAGTGGAGTAGGGGGAGGAGCACTTAAGCTGGGAGGGCCATGGCTTACCAGCTCCGGAGATCCTCACTTGGTGTTAAGCCCTAGACAGAAGTGATCTTCACTCCCCGGATGGGGTGACAAGTGGCGCGATAGTGCCATGTGGGAACGAGCTGGGACGCAGCTTTAATGCATCCACCGGCTCGTATCATCTCGTCCATTAACCCCACATGCATCTGCGTAGGAGAAATCTTTCGATGAGGCCCCTCGCGCAAGCGAAGGGTACCCCTCACTAGAGCACTACCCAGCAGAGTTTAATGGCAAGGTTTAATGCTGCGGATATGACAATTGTGTTGATAACAACGCTCATTGTTCGGGTAACGACTTCAAACAGCAAATTGCTCCGAGCAGCCTTCGTCTCACAGATGAACCAGAGCTGCGGCAGCCTCCCTCCTGCTTCTCTGGCTCAGCAACCGCACTCGGCAACCCCACCTCTCCTTCGAAGCAACTGGACAGACACAGGCAGCATTCAGATTTTTCACAGTGATCCCTTCATGCCCCAAGTTCGAGGGAGGCTGCGACGGGGAGCGGCCTGGTATGCGGCGGAGTCTCGGCGTAAACAAAAGAAGAAATTCGAGAGAGCTATGGCGATTGCAGCTCGGTGACGAAAGAACGGACCACGTACGCCTCCAATGGCGTACGTGGAAGAGGTCATACCGGAAGGCGGTCTGCCAAGCCCTCCTGGGCACACCCTGTTCATGGTACCAGAGAACTGGAACTCGAGCATGAGCTTTGGCACCCACAACATTCGTCAGTCTGCTAGCAAGGTACCCGACCCCTCCACAGCCACCACGGAGAAGCCTTACTCCCCCTGCTACGTGGAAGAGGAGGCTCCTCCCGAGCCCACCAAGGAAGTGGAGGAGACAGGGCGAGAGCATCGACGGTACAGGACACAGGATGCAGATGCGGCCACCAGCGAGGATTGCATGGATAGCCAATGCCTAGAGCAGCCACCTGTAGCTGACTGGGGATACCTTAATCTTGTCTTTGAAATCAGGAGCAAGTTAGACGATCAAATCTTCCGCCTGGCACGAATGGATTAGTGGATGGACATGTTCTTCGCGGCACACTCCAGAGCATCGTCAAAGAAGCAATGTCTGACTTGTGTGCGCACCTACACGTTCCCTGCGAGATGGAGGCACTCCGAGGTCTAGGACAAGCAGCTCGGCTCAGAGGTTCCCTCATGTTTAAAACTCGTTTCTGGTTTTGGTGTTGTTGTTATACTTTCTGCCTTATGTTAGCTAGTTACCGGGTTGTCTTAGCACTAGTTAGAATAACCAACTTTCATGTTGCGACTATGAGTCCTAGTTTCCTTCGGGCAGTACGTCGCACCATCAACTCTGTTAATTTTGCCAATTATGCACACAGTGTGACACATGGACATGGATGCCCAGTTGTCTCGGTTTCCTGCTCAGGCGGGACAGTTGGCATCACTTACAGTCTTGAATTTTGTATTTTGATCATGGTAATATAACAGGCACCACCCCCTTTTTTACTTAAAATAAAAATAAAAGACCTTATAACTTAATAATTAATAAAAATTAAAAAAATATTTTAATATTTAATAAATTAAATGTAACAAAGATTTTATTAAGACTTGATGGGATGCCATCAATTTTCACTAATAAGATACAGTATGATGATCCCAAGACACTTGAGGAAACCATAAGGAGAGATACATGCCTCTATGATCAACATAGAGGAAAACCAAATTTCCAAAAGGATTGTGAACACAAGAAGAGAAGAAAAATGGAGCAGAGGAAGAAGGAGACCAAGCCACCATTCTTAAAAAAAAAATACTCATGGACAACTAGCCCTAAAGAGCCCAAAATAACAGAAACAATGGGGCAAAGACCAAGGAAACAACCTATGAAATGTTAGGGTTGTGAGGGATATCAAATATACATAGATTGTCCCCATCAAGATGAAAAAGTGAGGACTGTTCACAATGTACAACAAGCTGATACAGTAGAGGACATAGGAAGAAATGTGTCAAGGATCTATACAGCCTTGGACAACATGCAAGTTGAATTTGAGTCTCACATGGTTGAAGTGGAAGGTAAGATCAACAACCAACCCATTGTTATTTTAATTGATTCAAGAGCTAGTCATAGTTATCCATATCCTAAGATGATGAAAAGATTTCAGTTGCCAAGATGCAAGATTGAGAAACCTTGGTTGGTGCATCCAGATACAAGATCTAAAAGGAAAATTATTGAAATGGTTAAAGGATGTCCAATGGACATGAATGGACTGAGCACAAGGGCATATTTGAACATCATACCTTTGGGCTCCTATGATTGCCTAATTGGTATGGATTGGTTGGACAAGAATTATGTTGTCCTAGACTATTATAATAAGGAATTTACTTGCTTGGATGAGGAAGAGAACTTGAAGAAAGTTCAAGGTATTCTAGGGTAGTAACTATTAGAGAAGTTTCATCCTTACAGTTGAAGAAACGCTTCAGGAAATGATGCCAAATATTTGTAGCACATATGGAAAAGACACCTAAGGATAAAGCTCGAAATATTGAAGACTATGCAATCCTAAAAGAGTTTGAAGACGTATTTAGATAAATATCGGGATTTCCACCCAAGAGAGATGTTTATTTCTCAATAAAGTTGATGCCTAGAGAAGCCCCAGTATCCAAGACTCCTTATAGGATGAGTACACCAGAGTTGAAGGAATTGCAAATGTAGCTTGAGGAGCTTCTGAAGAAAGAGTATATACTCCCAAGTGTGTTACCTTGGGGTGCCCCAGTGTTGTTTGTGAAAAATAAGGATGGAACATTGAGGCTTTGCATTGAATTTAGATAGTTGAATAAAGTGACAGTGAAGAACAAGTATTATTTGCCAATGATAGATGATATTTTCGATTAGATGACGGATGCAAAAAAATATTCTCCAAGATTGACCTCAGATCAGGCTATCATCAGGTGATAATTAAAGAAGAAGACATCAACAATACAACCTTCAGAATGAGGTATGGACATTATGAGTTTATACTGGTGCCATTTGGGTTGTCAAATGCACCAATTGTCTTCATGTGTTTAATGAATGGTATTTTTAGAGATTACTTGGACAAGTTTGTCATTTTATTCTTGGATGGCATTCTTATTTACTCCGAGTATGAAGAAGGGCATGAAAAACACTTGAGGATGGTGCTACGAGTGTTGAGGTAGACTCAACTATATGCAAAGTTGAGCAAGTGCTCATTTTATGAGAGGAAGATACATTATTTGGGCCATGTCATTTTAGAGGAAGGGATAACATTGGATTTGAAAAAGATAAGATCCATTGAGGAATGGCCAATACCAAGGAATGTCTCTGAGGTGAGATCATTCATGGGTATTTCAGTGTATTATAGAATATTTATTGAGGGATTCTCAAATATTGCACACCCAATCACATTCTTGCAAAAGAAAAGTGTGATATTTGAGTGGACTTCTAAGTGTGGAAGAAGTTTCCAACACCTAAAGAAATTATTAACAAGTGCACCAATTTTGAGAATTGTTGATCCTAATGAATTGTTGTGTGCACTGATGCATACAAAGAAGGACTTGGTGGAGTCCTTAGTCATAATGGGTAGGTGGTGTGTTACAAATCAAGAAAATTAAAAGAGCATGAAAGACACTATGTCACTCATGATTTAGAATTGGCAACCATATTGAATGATTCGAAAATGTGGAGGCACTACCTCATGGGGAATATATTTGAGCTGAGAAAAAACCCTAATGGTCTAAAATATTTGTTTGGAAAACCAACTTTAAATGCTAGGAAAAGAAGATGGTTGAAATTACTTAGTGAGTATGACTTTGATATAAAGCATATCAAAGGTAAAGAGAATAAGATGGTTGATGCACTCAGTACGAGAGTGAGTGAGATGCATGCTACAACCATTAACATGCATAAATCATATTTGAAAGATGGAATTTTAGTGGCTACAAAATTAGATCAACAATACATGGAAATAAAAGAAAATTTATAACAAGTTATTTTGCAATAGAAAATTGAAGATTATGAGTTAAAAGAGGATGAAATACTGATGTATAGGGGTAGATTTTATGTGCCAAATTTTTCAGGAGTTGAAAAATATGGTGTTAAAAGAAATGCATAATGTGTCTTATGTTGGGCACCTAGGTTACCAGAAAACTATTGTAGTTGTCAAGAGCCAATATTATTGGCCATGTATGAAGAAAGAAGTGGTTGATTATATATCTAGATGTTTGGAATGTCAAAAGGTCAAGACAAATCACAGACACCCAACTAATTTTCTACAACCATTACCCATTCCTAAGTGGAAATGAGAAGTTGTAACTATGGATTTTATCACTAAGCTACCCGAAACTATCAAGCAACATGATTCCATCATGGTGGTGGTGGATAGGCTTACTAAAGTTGCCCATTTTATTCCAATGAAGTTAACTCACAAGGAAACCAACATTGTTGATATTTATATGAGAGAATTTTATAGGCTGCATGGTGTGCCTAAGACAATTGTGTTTGACATATATCCCAAGTTCACATCAAATTTTTGGAAGGGATTATTCAAAGGATTTGGGACAAATATGAACTTTAGCACATCCTATTACCCAGAGTCACATGGGAAAATAAAGAGGGTCAATCGAGTGATAGAGGATATGTTAAGAGTGTATGTGATGGATAAACCATCGAAATGGGAAGATTATTTTCATTTGGTTGAGTTTTCTTACAAAAATGGGTACCAAGCATATTTAAAGATTATCTCATTTGAGGCACTTTATGGAATAAAGTGCAACACACTAGTGAGATGGGACAACCCAACAAACAAAGCAATGGTTGGTCCAGATTTACTTAGAGAAATGGGAGAGAAGATGGTGAAGATAAAACACAATTTAAAGGATTCCCAAGATAGAAAGAAAATCTATGCAGATAAGGGTAGAACTCACAAAGAATTTAATGTGGGTGACCATGTGTTCTTCAAAGTGAAGGCCAAATGAAGTTCCTTGAAGTTGGGGAATTGTTCAAAGCTTGCAACAAGATTTTGTGGACCATTTGAAATACAAGAAAGGATTGGTCATATTCCTTACATGCTTGAACTACCTGCATCCATGTGTATTCATAATGTATTCCATGTATCCTTTCTTAAAAAGTGTGTACCTAATGCCAATCATGTCATTGATTGGAATGTGATTCAGGTAGAGTAAGAAGGTTACTTTCAAGTGCATTCAATTTTCATATTGGACCAGAAGATCAAGAGGCTCCGAAATCGAGCCATAGGGCTAGTAAAGGTATAAATGGACCTGGTACGGTCCCGATGACTCAACTTGGGAGTACAAGAATGTTATGAGAGTAGAGTACCCACATATTTTTGAAGATATTTTAAGATTTTAATTTTACATGTGTATATAATGCACCGAGGATAATGCATAAATAAGGGGGATGGGAATGTAATACCCTAGGTTGAACCCTAATTGTAATGTAAATGTAAATGTATATATAAGCTAGTTATCCATGACATTTTGGGCCATAGTTCCTTTGTATATATGTGTTTTGAGGCTAGGCCAAAATGTCTGTGTGGTTATTAGGTTGGAGAGCCAGAAGCTAAAAGGATAGTGAGCCTATATTTTTATTATGTAATCACACTCATATATTAATGAAAATACATCACCATTTTAGACCAACCAGACATAAAGAGTATGGGAGATAAAATCCACTAGAAAGGGAAAGGGGATTAAGATTCTAGGAAAGGGGCTAAGCTAAGGGGGCTTAAGCCCATAGAAATATTTTATTAATATTCTTAAAGTCTATAGTATAAAGTATGGGATATTCATTTTATCTTAAGTTCCTAAGTGTGAACGTATCACCATGTGGTGGGGTCCATGTGGGGGGGACATGTAGCTCCCAACATGACAAGTGTCAAGTTAGGAACATGCACATATATTTGGGGAATTTAGTTCAATTCTCCATCATTCATTCATCATTCATACCATCACTCTTCTCCTACCATCTGTACTTTGCTGCCATCACCAAACCTGTACTTTGGGAAGCTTTGGAACTATTTTCAACTAATGACCTGAGAAGTTGAGCTAAAGATGTGGGTTTTCAAGCCCGTGTGTTATTGAAGAAGCGAGTTTACAGGCGCATGAGAATTTTCTCCAAGAGAGAGAATTGTTGGGAATTTTTTTCCCAAGGTGCCAAGCTACAACTACATGGCTTTGAGACTTCCTATCTAGCTTGTTGTTGAAGCCCCGGAAGGGAAGAGGGGTAGTCGAAGGACTTTTGAGAAGAGAAGGGGAACGCTTCCTAGGGTGGGAAATGCATGTGGGGAATGAGGGACTGTAGGTTTTTTGCTAGAGTTGGCATCTTAGTCTGAGTATTTTTAGTTTTTGACAGACCTTAGCTTGGCTTAGGATTCATTTTCCCTGGTGGAGTTTTTTCCCCAGCTCGAGGGTGACCTGTTGCTAAGATTTTATAAACAACAAAGTCTATGGATAGGAGGAAAGTCCGAGGTCTGCACGCAGTTGATGATTTATTCATAAGATACGTGTCTTTTATCTGTTTGATTTAAATGTTGTGCTATTCTTTATCTATTTTCTATTATACATTTTTCCTGTATATGCTACACATATATTTGTTGTTATTCTGCATAATTTGTGCATTTGCAGAGGGTTTTAGTGAATAAAATGAGTATCGAAGTTGAA
>ML778797.1:1110214-1121595 GCA_009831015.1 Picea engelmannii | reverse complement strand
TCGTTCAAAGTATTTGTTGCTACCCTCCATCCCCAAAACTTCGCGTCCTTTCTGATATACATCAACAATTCTCTTACTAGTGAAAACTAGACACAGTGGTATGAAAGATACTTCCGTGATCTACAATTTATGCCTTAACTGGCGAGAAATCAGCAGGGGTTTGAAAACATTTGCATTAATAATCAAACACTAGATGTTCGTCTACGAGATACTTAGTCCTTTTTCCCTTTTATTGTTCCCGTGTATTATCACTTTCTAGTTATATAATTAGTCATGTTTCTATGATCACGAGTTCCAACATTGGTGTGTTGACATATGTTCATCTCCATCTATATCTTCGCATGACGAACTAGATTGCCTGCTATTTCCACTCAAAATTTTCGTGATCTACAATTCCACTCCGGACTCCTCCGTCCTTTTAACTTTTTTTTCTTCTCGTGTATTATGGGACTATAAAGTAAGCACATGATATTTTATAGAGCATGTACGGATTGCGCATTCCATACCTAGCCACATTTTGGATCACAGGTTCTCGGGTGGGCGGGCTCAAAATTTGGCCTCCATTGTTTCGTGCCCTACAAATAGCACCTAGAATTCTGCGATATATAAATTGACAAGCGGACTTGTGGACTAGCTGACTCAACATTGCACTTCTATTGTTCTATGTCCTCCAAACATCGCTCCTAGTTCCGCGATATACAAATTGACACATGGAGTCCAGGGTTGGCGGGGTGGAGATTGCCATTGTTTACAGATGGTAATCCCTATCAAGTATCTAACAGTATCTAAAAAATTATTTTCAATACTAAGTTAGCTCTTAGTAGTCACAACTGGACAAAGAGGTACGAAACAGTTGGCATCACACCCTCCACAATATACAAATTGACTACTGGATTACGACATCATCCTCTCTTCTATGTTACAGATTATGCATTCAAATGTTCGAAGCGATACAATTTGAACGTCGGGGCCTCGCATCTTATGCAGATACCTTCTCAGCCTATTTTGTTTCCTCCTGTTGCTGGGTTCACAAAATTTCATTCTGTTATATACATCTTGCACTCAAAACATCTGTGATCTACAATTTCACCGTGGGTTCCTCATATACATTAACTTAGTTCAAAGTATCTGTTGTTGCCTTCCATCCCCACCAACTTCACGTCCTTCCTGATATACATCAACAATTCTCTTACTAGTGACAACTCGACATAGTGGTATGAAAGATACTTCTGTGATCTGTAATTTATGCTTTAACTAGTGAGAACTCAGCAGGGGTTCGAAAGCATTTGCATTAATAATCAAACACTAGATGTTCTTCTGCGAGATACTTAGTCCTTTTTCCCTTGTCTTGTTCTCGTGTATTATCACTTTCTAGTTATATACTTAGTCATGTTTCTATGATCACGGGTTCCAACGTTGGCGTGTTGACATATCTTCATCTCCATCTATATCCTTGCATGGTGAATTGGACCGCCCACTATTTCTACTCAAAATTTTTGTGATCTACAATTCCACTGCGGACTCCTCCGTCCTTTTTCCCTTTTTTTCTTCCCGTGTATTATGGGACTATAAAGTATGGACATGATATTTTATAGAGCATGTACGGATTGAGCATTCCATACCTAGCCACATTTTGGATCGCACGTTCTCGGGCGGGCGGGCTCAAAATTCGACCTCCATTGTTTTGTTCCCTACAAATAGCACCCAAAATTCCACGATATACAAATTGACAAGTGGACTTGCGGACTGGCTAACTCAACATTGCACTTCTATTGTTCCATGTCCTCCAAAAAATGCTCCCAATTTTGTGATATACAGATTGACACACAGAGTCTAGGGTTGGCGGGGTGGATATTTCCATTGTTTATGGATGGTAATCCCTATCAAGTATCTAACAATATCTAAAAAAATATTTTCAATACTAATTTATCTCTTAGTAGTGACAACTGGACACAGAGGTACAAAACAATTGGCATCACACCCTCTGCAATATAGAAATTGACTACCAGATTTCGACATTGTCCACTCTTCCGCGTTACAGATTATGCATTCAAATGTTCAGAGCGATACAATTTGAACGCCGAGGCCTCGTGTATTCTGCAGAGACCTTGTCAGCCTATTTTGGATCCTCCTATTGCTAGGTTCACAAAATGCCATTCCGTTATATACATCTTGCACTAAAAACATCCGTGATCTACATTTCCACCACGGGTTTCTCGTATACATTAACTTCGTTCAAATTATATGTTGTTGCCTTCCATCCCCATCAACTTCGTGCCCTTCCTGATATACATCAACAATGCTCTTACTAGTGACAACTGGACACAACGGTACAAAATATACTTTTGTGATTTGCAATTTATGCCTTAACTGGTGAGAACTTAGCAGGGGTTCGAAAGCATTTGCATTAATAATCAAACACTATATGTTCTTCTGTGAGATACTTAATCCTTTTTCCCTTGTCTTGTTCCCATGCATTATTGCATTCTAGTTATATACTTAGTCGCGTTTCTGTGATCACAGGTTCTAACGTTGCCGTGTTGACATATCTTCATCTCCATATGTATCCTCACATGGCGAATTGGACTACCCGTTGTTCCTTTTCATACTTAGTAAATTTTATGCCCGCGGTTGCCGACTTGGTATAATTGAAATCTGTTGCTTTTTGTTCCGTGATATATATCTTCCACTCAAAATTTTCGTGATCTACAATTCCATTGCGGACTCCTCCTTCCTTTTTCCTTTTTTTTCTTCCCGTGTATTATGGGACTATAAAGTATGGACATGATATTTTATAGAGCATGTAAGGATTGCGCATTCTGTACCTAGCCACATTTTGGGTCGCAGGTTCTTGGGTGGACGGGCTCAAAATTGGGCCTCCATTGTTTCGTGCCCTACAAATATCACCCAGAATTCTGCGATATACAAATTGACAAGCGGACCTGCTAATTGGCTAACTCAACATTGCACTTCTATTATTCTGTGTCCTCCAGTAAACACTCCCAGTTCCATGATATACAAATTGACACACGGAGTCCAGGGTTGGCGGGGTGGAGATTGTCATTGTTTGCAGATGGTAATCCCTATCAAGTATGTAACAGTATCTAAAAAATTATTTTCAATATTAAATTAGCTCTTAGTAGTGACAAATGAACACAAAGGTACGAAACAGTTGGCATCACACCCTCCACAATATGTCCACTCTTCCGTGTTACAGATTATGCATTCAAATGTTCAGAGCGATACAATTTGAATGTTGGGGCCTCGCGTCTTTTGCACAGACCTTGTTAGTCTGTTTTGGATCCTCTTGTTGTCGGGTTCATGAGATGTCCAACTCTTGGATACTATTTCAGGTTGGCACCAAGCTTCGTTCTATCATGGTTCACAAATGTTTCAAAGTATCTGTCGCTGCCTTCCATCCTCGCTAGATTCCTCTCACTCCTAATATAGATTGGTTGTTCTCTTACTAGTGACAACTGAACACAATGGTATGAAACAGTTGGCATTCAACCCTCCGCAATATACAAATTGACTACCAGATTCACATCTTGTACTCAAAATTTCCGTGATCTACAATTCCACTGTGGACTCCTTAGTCCTTTTTCCCTTTTCTTATTCCCATGTATTATGGCTCTCTATTTATATACTTAGTCGTCTTTCTATCATTGCAGGTTCCAGTGTTGGTAGGCTGACATATCTTTATCTCCATCTATATAATCACACAACGAATCTGACTGAACGTTGTTGCTTTCCATACTTAGACGATTTTATGGCCGCGGTTTCCGGGTTGGCGGTTTCCAACTCTGCTTCTTCTTCTTCTGTGATGTACATCTTGCACTCAAAACTTCTGTGATCTACAATTCTACCACAGACTCCTCGAACTCGCAATATTCACTCTACCATGGCTCACAAATGTTTCAGAGTATCTATCATTATCTTCCATCCCCACTAACTTCTTGTCCTTCCTAATATGCATTGGTTATGCTCTTACTAGTGACAACTGCACACACCGATATGAAACAGTTCGCATCCAGCCTTCCGCAATATAGAAATTCACTGTTGGGTTCTAACATCATCTCTTCTTCCGTGTTACAGAGTATGCATTCAAATGTTCCGAACGATACAATTTGATCGTTGGGGCCTCATGTCTTCTGGGAAGACCTTGTCACCCTATTTTGGATCCTCTTATTCACGGGTTCACAAAATCTCCAATTCTTAGTCACTATTTCGAGTTGGCGCATTCGAACTCTATTGTTTCTTGTTCTGTGATATACATATTGCACTCAAAATTTTCATGATTTACAATTCCACCGCGGACTCCTTGGTCCCTTTTCCCTTTTCTTCTTCCCTTGTATTATCGCTTTGTGGTTATATACTTAGTTGCCTTTCTATGATCACGGGTTCCAGCGTTAGAGGATTGACATATCTTTATCTCCATCTATATAATCAGACGACGAATCTGATCGACCGTTGTTGCTTTCCATACTCAAACAATTTTATGGCCACGTTTTTCGGGTTGGATATTTCTAACTCTACTTCTTGTTGCGTCATGTACATCTTGCACTCAAAACTGTCGTGATCTACGATTCCAGCGCAGGCTCGTCGAACTCGCAAGATTCACTCTACCACAACTCACAAATGTTTCAAAGTATCTCTCGCTGCCTTCCATCCCCACTAACTTCCTGTCCTTCCTGATATACATTAATTATGATCTTACTAGTCATATACAAATTGACCTCTAGACTGTCCTGCCATACCCTCTTCGTTGTTACGTGTATTGCACTCAAAAATTTCTGAGACATACAATTTGACCCTTGCGCCCTCACCTTCAACGGTTGTACCTTGTAACCCTATTTTGAAGTTGTTTTTCCCCATGCCCGTGACCTCCGTACATTCTTAATATGCAATTAGAAACCTTTCATGCTAATAGCTCACCATGTAGGAACCGTCAACATTGTCATTAATGGGTGAAACGCTTGAGGAGATCTCCCATTATTATGCATTAAACCAAGATGTGCAGAGAGTTGTTTTGTCCCTTCCGATTGTTCATCTCGAACACACGTTGTCGTGTTGGCCCGCTCAATAAATCTACAATGCTTAATCGCTCATTGCAATATCCGCCATGTTCGCATTTATATGTGTGCAATTACTAGTGTTTAATGTTAACAACGCATCATGCGACAGCCGTCCAAATTGTCATTAATGAACGAAAGTCTCGAGGACATCTCCCATTCACAGGCTTTGGACCAAGATTTGCGCAGGGTTATATTCTCCCTTCCAAATTTTCATTTCATTCATCGTCTGGAGAAAAAAAATGTTCTTGTAGACTTATGGCAGCAGGTTGACAACAATTTTGTGGAGATACAGTAAATATCTTCGGACATTAGGTCCAGAACTTCTAGTGGTTCAGAGCATACTTTTACTATTCATCCCATTCCGCCCAGAACAAAGTGATGTGGACCTTTAGAATCTCTCGTGCAGGCTGCGTCCCTGAGGTTTTTTACTGTAAGGAGGTGGTCTCTTGGTGTGCCGAAAAATATATTCCAGGCCAAAGAATTATTCCACTGCGTGACCATTCTCCTATTTCTTTGTCACCTCAGGTCTTCCGCGAGATGTTAAAATTGTTGGAGCCAACACTGATGTTCAGAGGACAAGACTGCAAGCAATTTCTAGAAAAACATCTTAACGGGTTGGACATCTTAGCCGACTTCCTCGAATACCCAACAACAGTTCTTGAAGATATCACAAGGTTGCAAGTAAGTTCCTTTATAAATCCATTCCGAGAAATTGCTTGGTTGTTTACAAGAATAACGAGACATGCATCCACAACAAGCATTTCCCATATAATTGTTTATATTTTTCATTTCACGGTCAAGGAACAATACATTTTCAATTGGGGGAAGCTAATTTCCATTGAGCTTTGTTCCCAGTTGTCACGATTCAAAGAATCAAATAAATTTTATATGTCTTCCTACTTGATTTTCGCAATAGTGCATTGCTGCCCGTTTCCAAAAATTTCTCTTTCTAATAAAATAAATTGTGGATTTGACCTAGTAACATTCTGGTATGAGGCGTTGTGGAGGCACAAGGCTTACCATTGTTTTTATGAAGTTTTTAATGGCTTTGTCTTAGTTTTCAAAGATTTATTGTTAGGAAAGGATGCTCCACGGATGTCTGGCCAGGCAACCAAGTTTTTGAACAGGAAGGGCACACTTGAACAAAAGGAAAATCATAGTGTCCTCATGGTCTTTGGCTCTAAGAAAAATCTTGCTTTCCTTCCATGCCACATAACAAACAAGATGTTTATTGCAGAAATAACAAGGAAATACAACCACTGGTTTCATTTTTTCCATGACAAGAAAAAAAAAATAGTTCATTCCTCTACCTTGGAAAGTCGAAGACTTCGTGTGTAGAAACATCAACAAGATTGACAAGTTTTCCGCCCATTTCAAGAAATTGAACCTAACGTATGCCGAAAGGATAAAAGGGTTCGACCCTAATGGGATTTTTCGAGAACATTTACTGGCAGTTGGCTTTAACAACTCTTTTATCCATAGACACCTGACCCAAGACAGGAACAATGTCGACAACAATATTGATTCTGCCGATTGCGATGCAGAGACATTGCAAAGTGCGATTGAATTATACAAACAACATGGAAAAGTATCCAATGAGAAGAGTGCCCAGTCCCCCACTAGTACTCCCAAGAGAACGACATCACAGAGCATCACTTCGACAAACCACCCCAGTAAGAAAGAAACCCAAAAATATTTGAATGGAAGAGGATATAAGAACCCTCCTCGCAACAAAATTCCACTAACGAAGAAGAGAAAAAACAATGTAGGGAAAGCGGAGGAACCTGAAATTGAAAGTGAACAACTACAACTTGAAATTGAAACCGAGCACATGCAAAAAATTGGGTCGTCTGCGATGGAAATATCTGAGGCCAAATTTTTTTACGAAGATGAATCCTTCGTATTCCAGAGCGTTGTTTTTGACAGCCAATCTAAAAGTATGGTCATTGAAAAGAGAGATGTAACAAACAGGAAAGGAAAATCTCGCACAGAGATTAACTTTAGGAAAATTTGTCGTCCCAAATCTCCTCATTTCACCAAGTAACCGGTGAAATTCTTCGTGATTCCATTGGAGGAATTGAAATGGAAAATGCCAATCTGAAAGACCGCCTCAACAAATTTGAGCAGGCTTTCATTGCAACCCCATAATTTGCCAGTCCTTTGGAAAAAATCGTGCCTGCTACCACTGCAACCAAGATGAAAGTATCATCTACGCTCCTTGCATTCTCTAGAGCCCTTGTAGAGAATATCATCAAAAAAAGAATGCAGCTAGTTATTGAAGCCTGGGAAACATCAAAAAATTTAGTTTCCTTCGGAAAGAAGTCAAATGATTTCCTGAAACATTTGGAGGCGAATTTAAAAAATGATCAGCAATTCTGTGAACAGGTGCTAACCCATTTTGCGAACTATGTCGTCAACACATCGAAACTGAAAAGAAGACAAGACAAAATCCCCTCCCCAAAGCGGACCAAAAAAGTAAAAGCATGCTGGCAAAAGAAACTTAAGAACCTAGAGCTCATTGTCGAATCATGTAAACAAGTCATATCATAAAAGGAAGATTTATTCACAAGCCTGATCCAAATGGACTTAGCCGGAAGTACCAACAAGGTTCAAGACCCAAACTTAATTCTCAAATCCTTGTTAATGACCAAAGAAGCCTTCCAGGAACAAGTTGATATTTTAAAGGGGTTGTCTTTCGAAAAGTTTTATGTCATACTTGAACATCATCTAGATGAGAACGAGCACTGGGTACTGGACTATGCGACACATAATGAAGAAATTGAACAGAGTTTGCATAGTATTTCAATGGATCTAAGGAAATTAGAAAATGACCTTTACGACATAGAAATCCGGGATGAAATCAACTTGGCCCCCATGAAAAGCTACATCAAAGAATGGTTCCAACAGAGAATGGACAACCTCATCCAGGAAGGGCAACAACCAGTTGACAGGAATCCACTGAACGTCAACGACAACAACAAAAAAACATCGGCTTCATAGTAAGTCTATACCGACATATTGTTTTCTTTATCAATCCAGTTTAAGTCTATACTGTCATCTTGTTTTCTTTATCAATCAAATTATGACCGCTTTAAATAGAAAATTGTAACCAAAGACTCATAACTTCCAATTTCATCTTTTCAGGTCTTCCTCTATGCGGTCGTCCACTTCTTCTTCCAACATTCCTAATTCTTGTACTTATTTCTTTTTATGGTCCGTGGGAGCCCCAATCCCAGTCCATATGACAAATGAATTTAAATTTCCAGAAAGATGTAACACACATTATTATTTTTTGATAAATTCCAAAGAAAATTGATTCGGGTCTGCTACATTTCTTGTTTGTTCCAAAGAAAACTAATTCGGGTCTGCTACATTTCTTGTGTCCTATTGTATGATAAATTTTTTGTCTTGCATGACGTTGTTACTATTCTTGTGTCCTATTCTATTCTAAATTTCAATTTTTCTTATGTCCAGAAGCCTTTGCTTTCAAACAAACTAATTCAGGAATGCTAATTTTTTTGTGTTTTTCTCCACGAACCTATGTAACAGAGGTTATTACTATTCTATTATATGCTTTTAAATGTTGATGTAATTTCCAGAGATATGTAATAAACATTATTTATTTTTGATAAATTTCTATAGTCCGCTTTTCAATTTGTATATCATGGAACTCTCGATGCTATTTGTAGGGCACAGAACAAAAGAGACCCAATTTTTAGCCCGCCAGCCCGAGAACCCATGATCCAAAAACTGGCCAAGTATGGAGGTTTGCTACATTTTTTGTGTCCTATTATATGCTACATTTTATGTCTTGCATGACATTGTTACTATTATTTAGTATGCTAACTTTTTGGGTGTCCAAGATCCTATACTTTCATAAATTTCGATTTTTATTCTATCAAGAACCCTTTGTTTTAAAGAAAACTAGTTCGGGAATGCTAATTTTTTTGTGTTTTTCTCCATGAACCTATGTAACAGACGTTGTTACTATTCTATTGTATGATTTTAAATGTTGATGTAAATTGTAGAGATATGTAACATACATTATTTATTTTTTGATAAGTTTCTATGGTCTGCAACTCCGCTTGTCAATTTGTATATCGCGGAACTCTTGGTGCTATTTGTAGGGCATGGAACAACACAGACCAATTTTGAGCCCGCTAGCCCGAGAACCCAAGATCCAAAAACTGGCTAAATATGGAATGAGCCTATAAAAGTACATATTTCGTATGTATAAAACTAAATATCTACTTTCTAAAATATAACTAATTCAGGAATGCTAATTTCTTTGTGTTTTTTTCCACAAACCTATGTAACAGACCTTACTATTATTTATTGGTGTTTCTCTCCACGAACATATGTAAAGAAAACTAATTCGACAATGCTAATTTTTTTGTGTCCAAGGAAATCCTTTCTTTTAAAGAAAACTAATTCGGGAATGCTAATTTTTCTGTGTTTTTCTCCATGAACCTATGTAACAGATGTTATTACTATTATATTGTATGCTTTTAAATGTTCATGTAATTTCCAGAGATATGTAACATATATTATTAATTTCTGATAAATTTCTATCGTGCCAACTCCGCTTGTCAATTTGTATATCGCAGAACTGTCGATGATATTTGTAGGGAACGGAACATCAGAGAACTCACAATCCAAAAACTGGCTAAGTATGAAATGACGGCTCCATGCATGCTCTATAAAATCTCATCCCCATACTTTATAAAAGTACATATTTCGTATGTATAAAACTAAATATCTACTTTATAAAATTACATATTTGGTATGTATAATTTATGCTGTCTAGGAACCTATAATTTGATAAATTTCAATTTCTTTTCTGTCCAGGAGCCCTTGTTTTAAAGATAACTAATTTGGGGATGCGAATTTCTTTGTGTTTTTTTCCACGAACCTATGTAACAGACGTTACTACTATTTTTTGTGTTTCTCTGCACGAACACATGTAAAACTTATGGAAAGAAAACTAATTCGGGAATGCTAAATATTTTGTGTCCAAGAACCTTTTAAATGTTGATAATTTTTTATATATTTCAGGAATAACTAATTTGGGAATACTATGTTCTACATGAAAACCACATGTATTTCAACTTGCTAGCCGCGTGTCTGTTCTCGGTCACATTTACTCCCATCCCAACCTTGCAGGGACTACGCTGCCATGCAACACTTGTTTCTATCGAAATGGTTGTGAGCAACGATTTATTTACAATTTACGATTTATTTATAGTTTACAATGACTTATGCGAAACATAATTACATTAAATATATCGACATGGTTGCGAACAACAATCTATTCACAATTTACGATGACCTTTGCCATAAACATAATTACATTAAAGATATCTGACAGAGACATAATTACATTAAATATTTCTCTTTTCAAACAGTATCAATGGTCAAACACTTGTTCGATTAAATTAATTTGTTACAATTGCAATCCAACACTTGTTTGGTCCATTATCATAAAAAAGTTCCAATGATAAGTTTTCTATAAACAAGACAACATGTGGCGATATCGATAGATTTGAAAGTGGCAATATGTTTCTGAAACGTTTTAAGCTCATTGGTTTTCCTAATTCGAGTATTAGCATTGAGACACCACAAAATTAAAACAACAATTTTGGGTTACAAGTTGGAGTGTACTATTGTCGGCGAACTACACAAAGCTTGACTCGAAATTCAATATTACAGATTACGGATCAAAAAATTGTTGTAGCTATGATAATTGGTATAGTTTTTTAACATATTTAGCTCTCTGATTAAATAAAATCTATAATAAGTAAATTAAATTGTTGCGGGTGGCAGAAAAGAAATTAGTATAATCTATAATAAGTAAATTAAAATGTTGCTTGAACTTACGGGTGGCAGAAAAGCAATTATTACCAACCATGACACAATTGCAACTAACAAAGATCATAACTTCTGATCATGCGGATGATATAACAACATTTTTCCAGTGATATCAACGGAAATTTGTAGTGGAGATTTAGCGGATACATGTCAATCTTAGGTAGCGCATGACATTGGTTATCACGAATATTCAAAGATTACATCCATCGTGAAGGTATAGTGCATCATAAAACTATCGGTAGATCTGCACCTATAACCTTACTATGGAACAAAAAAACATATATTATGATCATTGAAGCCAACCAACGAATACTAGAGTTGAGGGATTCAATCGAAGCAGATGGGATCTAAAGTATGGTTTCAAGGTCTAAGGTAGAGATAATGGGTTATGAATCTAGTAACCCGAATCACAATTCGGTGGAACATAAATTACATAGG
>ML778797.1:1090570-1110083 GCA_009831015.1 Picea engelmannii | reverse complement strand
GTCACGGTACCCATGAGGTCGCCCACATCCGTTTTAAAGAAAGAAAGAATGAATGTCCAATTCTGAAATCGAAATTAATATTGTCCACTGACCTTCTATTACAGTTTGAAAGATGTGTTTGTAATGGTTTTTTTTTAAGGTAGGAAGAATTGGGATTTTCTCCGTCTACGATGGGCATGATGAGGAGGTGTTTAATATCAATATTGCAACCATGTGGATTTGAATGAATGTTTTTTAAATATGAATAATCACTGGTTGGCTAGGAAGACACTTCTACATGCAGATAATTTATTTTTAGAACCCCACAACTGTGGCAAAATGGTACAAACGGATTTTCAGAGAGTATTGAATGAAAAACATAAACGAAATTCTCTATCTTTCAAATTCGAGAGAGCTTGTATTTAACAAATGATCCATTCTTATTCTAAGTTCGAGTTGGAGTTTTAGGTTCAACAAAACCCGAGTTAATAATTCTTCTCTTTGAAAAGTAAATTTACTATAATCAAGTTTGAGCAATCCCATAATTAGAACATTCCTCCACATTATATAATAGAATCAAATATAGTTGTCACATAAAATGGAATATTTTAATTTACTTCTTTAAATTTTGTAAAGAGTCTATAGAATTTATGAGAGGAGATAAGTTATCTTTAAGATTTATACACAAAATTCTTCCATGAACATAATGACTTCCATCAAATGTAAATGAAGACCGAGTATACTGTTGTTTAGATTCTGTCACGGGGGAGTCCACGAAGCCATAACACGTAAACCAAGGCAAAGTAAAGCAAGCTATGCGTCCTCTCTCATGCAATATTCGATTTTGTTGGGTGGTCTCCTTCTCCACCAAATTTCTATTTTCAAAATCGTTGGGTAAGAGGGAGTCGAGTCTCTGGTACAAGAGTCTGAGGGAAAGGTTGAGATTTTAGTTTGAGTAGGGACTCCATGATAATAACATGTGCCTTTTACCTCCATAGCTAGTTTATTAGGCTCTGTTTTTTGTTCTGGGTTTAATCGATGGATGGATTTTTTCGTGCCTGCCAAATGAGTCGGTCTAGAAGATGATAATGTTGTAGGTTGGTTAGTGAATGGAAAGAACCACAATGCTAATACATGAAAAGAGAGGGAAATTGGAAAGGAAGAAATAAAGGTTTTCAATGAAGAATAAGTAACACAAAGAGTTCTAAGAAATCTCGTCTCTCCTTCCACTCGACACATCCCAGTTCGGTCCCTTAGCCTGTATATCGCAATTAGTCAAATCAATACTCTTTTCATCATCACAAGATAATATAAAATGAATGTAAACATAAATGTCATATTTATTAGTACTGCTACATCGTGCATTGCAATGGCCACTATATCAACACATGAAACAACTCCTGGGCATTCTACTTCAAGTTTTGTCTTGGCGTCGTCAGTGACTTGGAATCCTCTCAATCCAAGATTTGGAAGTGCACTTCTCTCGACATATGGGCCACTGATGAATACCAATCCATCACAACCCTGCAACAAGATGAAGGCGAAAAAGTATAAGCAATGGTCTTCAGTAATCAAGCGTGCCTACCGGTGGCTCGACACCTATCCGATTTAGAGTCAACAATCCAGGTAACCTAAGTCGTTTATTTTTTTAGTTTTGTATAGGATAAAGGCATCCCGTAGAGTTACAGTTACAACTAACGAGGGCTTCCTACAGATGACATGGGAAATATAAGGTGATATTTCTAATAACTTGTAATGTATTGTATTGTAATATTTCCATTAGAGTTTGAAGAGAGAATTAGGGTACAAAAAATTAGATATTTACCTGTTGCACATTAAGGTTATGAATGTCTGAATTCCATTGAGATTCAAAACTCTCTTTCTCCCAGTCAAGCTACAAATATCTCTTACAGTAGTCGAAATGGGTTTGAGAGGTGCTCGACCTATAGATTACGACACCCTCCCATGGCGCCTCCTTTGTTGTCCAAACACCCTTTTCTTTTGCAACAAATGACATAGGTAGTAGCCTACATTTTCAGTAGAGTGTGCATGCAGATAGCCACGCTACATGCATCGACTGCAACGACCATGACCATCGATTGAAACAATCTCTCGGCTGCAACGACCATGACCATTGACCACAACAATCTCTCGACTGCAACTATTCCCTCGACGAATCAATTTTATTTACTTTTTAAATCAAATTTAAACTCTTACAATTAAGAAAATGATTTTTCCCTTCACTAGGGTATTTAGTCCAGTCAATATCGTGAGGGCCAATAAAAAAAAGGGAATATAGGTTTTTGAAAATTATAAAAATAAATTTTAATGTTTCAAAAAAGGAATTGGTAAAACATTAATCCACAACATAGGCGAAACATGTAAAAAAGATACATAATGTAGAAATTAATGTCACAAAAAACATCGATTAATAAGCGGTCAACGATAGTTGACCATTGCGTGAAAGCTATAGTCCCCGGTCGAAGGTAGGGACTTATAACAAGCTCAACATTCCATACTGTAGGAAAGTAGATGACACATATCCTAATATCATAATCGTAAAAATCCTACATTAAAACAATTGATGCAGATCTAGAAGTAGATGGCAAAGATCCTGGTATCAAGATTGTAAAAATCATACACTAAAACATTTATAAAACAAGTAGAATAGCAACAAAACTGCATGTTCCTAAGACAAAAATGTTTCGATTGTTTTGTTTCTTTATAACAAAGCTAGCATATCAAAGAGCTCATTTTTAAAAAAATTGCAAAACAAAATATAATATATATCTATATATAAAAACTAATTAATTTTTATTAAGATTAAATTTGATTGATAAACTAAACAAAAAATTATATAAATAATAATCTATTTAAGTTCATGGTCAAACCAAATACCAAATTGGTGTATGATATCCCATTCTAAATTTGAACCTATCATCTCCAAAGAAAAAAAAAACTTCTAACCATTAATCCCACTCACATATATAAAAGTTTAAAATGTTGTATAAACATTTGATAAGTTGATAAAATTTACAATAATTCAATTAATTAATAAATTAATAAGCACCATAACATATGTATATAATTCAATCAAATTGATGTTTTTTAATAATATATATTATAACTTATATAATTAATACTTATATAATTCAATCAAATTTATATATTTAATAATATATATTATAACTTATATAATTAATGAAATGAAACTAATAAACTTTAAATATATATTATAACTTATATAATTAATGAAATGAAACTAATAAACTTTAGCATTGTAAAAAATATTAAACCTGCCGTTATTACCATAGGACTTAGTAAGAGTTTGAAATTGATTAATTAGCTAAAACATAATTATTTTTTCATAAACTTGCAGTTATTACCTTAGGACTTAGTAAGAGTTTGTAATTGATTAATTAGCTAATTTTTTTTTTTTTTCATAAATGAAATATGTAATTTATATCAAAAAATTTCAAATCTAAGTAAAATTAAAATTAAGTTTAATTTTTTTCATAAATGAAATATATAATTTATATCAAAAAATTTCAAATCTAAGTAAAATTAAAATTAAGTTTAAAAAATTATATATGAAATTTTAAATTAACATTTGAAAATTAGGTTATGAATTTGATCTACTTAAAAATATATATGAAAAAACTTTGATGGTTAATTAAATAGATTTCCTATCCAAATTTTCAACAATTACAATTACAAGTCAGTGATTTAGATTTATAGCTCTAAATCATGATATCATGTTAGATTAGGTAAAGCTATGAAAAGTAAAAAGCATAACATCAAAACTTAACCAATCTAATATTATGAAAAGAATTAGCATCATAGATAATGTAAGAAAGATGAAATGAAAAAAATGAAACCGAGATATATAAATGTAAAACTTTAGGGTGGGGAAACATCCTCTCTAAATGAATCCTTCATTCATTAAAAAAAAACCTTAGTTATAACATCCTTCAAAAGACCACTAATGTAAAGATTTTCTAACTCATGGTAAAGAAATTATGCATTATGCTACAATTCATACAAGAAACTAAAAAATAGTAAAACTAAGAACCAATCCAAACAACTATGTTAGTAAATGCTAGAATCTATAAACACATGCTATAGAAAACAATGAACAAAATTCAATATATGATTGTCAAAACCTGCCACTGCTTTTGTTAATTTTGAACATGAAAAAACTGCTATAGGAAAATACCACTAAACTACACGATGTTAGACTTAAGACTCACTCTATACCTCAACCCTCTCTCTTATAGATCTAAGAAGGGCATGTTAGGGTTTACATAAATAGGTTTGCATGTGACTCAAATTCAGAAATAGAAATTACTAAATTATAAAACCAAACTGAATTTTATTTTTATTTTTATTTTGACTCCTAGTCTATCTTTAACTAGTGGCACATGCCTCTAAAATTAGTTGGTGGTGGCACATGCCTTATCTAAGGCGAGTTAGCAGGTGCAAGCATGCATGCACCCTCTCCCTCTATAACTCAAGAGAAATGCACCCAAATTTTCTATTGTAGAAGATTGTATGTAGCTAACAGGTGCACACATGCACCCTCTCCCTTTGTCTGAGGTACTTTCACTAACACTCCCTCTTACCAAGGAAAATGCTCTCCTCCACACCAAGTTTCTCTCTAAACATCTTGAATTTCCCTTGCAAGTGGCTTAGTCAAGATATCTATGACTTGTTGATATGTTCGAATGTACTATAGAACCAATGACTTTTCTGGTTGGGCCAACCTGATTTTCTGGTAATTATATTTTCTATTTATCTTTTTCCTATGGAGCCGACTTGTCTTTCTAGAAGATAATATTCTAATATTATTTATTCTACTAGGCCAACTTGTCTTCTAGGGTTTTCACACATATGTTTAGGGTTTCCCTTGCTTCCAGAATATTTCAGTCTAGTCAAAGGTTATAGATGGAGGTTAATACCTCCCATAACTATCGTAACATCAACACCCCCTCCTAGCTAGGGAGGTATTAACGGTAATGGTCTTGAGCACACACAAACCATTCTATCAGTAGCATCATCATAGCCACACAAGATATCTCATGATCACACAGATCAAGTCACGAGCATCATCATCACTATCAGTATTGTCTGATAACATTTCGGCATCAACATACATCATCGTTTGCATCATCTCTCGAGGCCATACTCCATCTGAGTAATCGGGCATGATGTTGAATAACTCATGTGCTGAACTCAGTGCACTTAGCAAAGTGTCTTGCATGAGTCATCCACTCAACATAGTGATATAGGGACCATTCTTCTAATCCAGACATACATCCTAGAAGAATAGTTGTCCCTGCAGATGTTGAAAGCCACGCCATGGAATAGAGAGACCATTCCTATAGGAATTTCAGTCTCAGACTATTTTCTAATCGAGTCATATGTACCATAGAGATCAATCTCTACCCATATGCCTTAGAAAATATTGGTCCTGTATCAACCACCATAATCAGGACGTCATGTCCTTAGGGGGAAGATTATTCAACTTGATTGGGCCAATAACTGTGCCTCAGGAGAATATCAGTCCTGAACCATTTTCCTAATCAGGCCACAATTTGTGCCTTAGGAAAATACCAGTCCATGATACGTCATAAATCTGCCAAACCGGACCATTCTCCATAGGGAGAATGTTTGTCCACCAACAATCTGTTCTTCCTAGACCATTCTCCACTTGTAGAATGTCTGTCCACTATCACACTGACTATCCATCTAGCTGGAAATCATCTCCAATGCTAGTGGTAGTCTCCATGGAAATCAAATAGTAGCATACAACTGCTACAATGCCATCCAATAGAACACAATTGTGTCTATCCATAGTAGTACACAACTACTAACTAGTGGTACACAACCACTCCTAGTAGCACATGGCTACTAACCAATGACACACAATCACTACCAGTGGAACACATCCATCACAGTAGCATACAACTATTGTCCAGAGACATGCAGTCTCCACAACAATCAAATCATATCATCCTGCATCAACAATGTCATCAGTTGCATCTCCCCTAAGTCATATTAGCATGATGTGAATGCATCATATCTAAGTTGTACTAGCATGATTTGGAGTATCATCTACATCATCTCTAAGTCGTACTAGCATGACATATCTAGCATGATGTCAATACATCATATCTAAGATGTACTCACATGATGTAGATCAATACCTCACTGTGTCACCTCTAAGCTGTATGATCATCTCTAAGCCATATTAGCATGACATATCTAGCATGATGCCAATGCATCATTTCTAATTTGTATGCCACATCTAAGTTGCACTCGCATGATCATATCTAGCATGACACGAGCCCCGTGCATCATCTCTAAGATGTATGGTCATGTCTAAGTCGTACTAGCATGACATATCCAACATGATGTCAATACATCATATCTAAGTTGTATGTCACGTCTAAGTTGTACTCGCATGGCCATATCTAGCATGATGCGGCTCACCAGCATCATCTCTAAGTTGTACTAGCACGAACATAACTAACATGATGTCAATACATCATATCTAAGATGTATGCCCACCTCTAAGTTGTACTAGCACGATGCTCATCATGCCACTATATCAACAACTCCAACCGCTTGTATCATATATGAGTTGTACTAGCATGATCATATCTAGCATGATGCAAGCATCATCTCTAAGTTGTATGACCATATCTAAGTTGTACTAGCATGATAGAGATCTGCAACTCACTGACAGTCCATGATGCCACATATCAGTGCTCCCTCCCAACCGAGGAAGTCATATCCTCCCTTTCAACCAAGGGAGCAATATCCACGAGCCCCATCTTGAGCCCCAACTTGTCCCTCAAGTATACAAACTTTATCTTGGACAAAGGCTTCATCAAAATATTTGTAGTTTGCTCATCAATGGAGATATACTTGAGAACCACTTCTCCCCTCTGGAATTTATCATAGAGAAAATAGTAGTTGATCTCAATGTGCTTCGACCTGTCATGGAACACCGAGTTCTCTGAGAGATTCACATAGCTCTGGTTATAACAATATATCTCAAGATATGCTTTGCAACTATCCAATGCTCTTGTCTAGGTTCCACCTGGAACTGACTCAACAAGTTCACAACAAAGCAAATGTCTGGCCTAGTATTCACCAAATACATCAAGGAGCCAATCAACTGCCGGTACAGGGACAAGTCTACTGGATTAGAATCAAAATATCTCAACTTCCTCAAATATGTTACCATTGGATTTGTCATGGATTTGCAATCCATCATCCCAAACTTCTAAAGGATATTTACAACATACTTCCCTTGTCCTATGAAGACTTCACCATACTTATAATCCCAAGTAGTAGTGCATGATACCAATATTATTCATATCAAATTCAGTGGCTAGCTCCTTATTACACTAAATAATGATAGGATTTGCACCTGTTAGGAACAAATCATGAACAAATCATCAAGATATAATAGTAGAATCAGAGGTGCATTGTTCACAACTTTGTAATAGAGATTTGGATCGACATGTCTCTTGTAAAATCCAAGTCTTGTCAAGTAGCTATCAATACCTACATGCCAAGCTCTTGGATCTTTCTTGAGTCTGTACAAGGCCTTGTTCAATATGCATACATGGGTTTCTCTTGGGTGTACCTCAAAACCTTGAGGTTTCTCTATGTATACCTCTTTCTTGATTACTCCATTGAGAAAGGTAGTCTTTACATCCATCTGATGTAAACTCCAACCCATGGATGATGCTAGAGATATGATGGCTTTGATAGATGTATATCTGGAAACCAGAGCAAATGTCTCATCATAATCTTGTCCCTCCTACTGGAAGAAACCTCTAGCAGTAATAGAACCTTTCAAAGACTGCTTTCACAATTTGTAATGTAGCAACTATCAACCTTGGTATGTGCAAATTTGAAACTTATCAATTTAATCGAACCTAGAACCTGAAGCCTCAACTATTATGGAGGGTGTGCTTGTTCCTTTGAATGCACTGAATCCAATATTACTGCTTGGAAAAGGTCGCTAGTACATTCCTTGCAAACACACTCATGCTTTGCTAGAAGATATAACTTGAAAGACATATACAAGTGCACAACTTTGAAATCTTTGTAGCATCGTCCAACTTGTCTTCTAATCTAAAACTAGATACCATATTTACAAGGAGAGGTTAGAAATTGAATTAGAACAAGCTAGAAACTCTAAAATTTCAATTTTGACCATAGAATCAATTTGACCAGAAGTCAACCTTTGACCAGTCAAACTTTGACTTTGACCAAAAATTCAAACCTAACGTTTTTGCTAGCTGAGGTTACCAAGAGGTGTGCTAGGCTAGGGTGCACTAGAATGTCAAAGAAATATGCCAAACACTTTGCTATAGGTGCCTGAACAAATGTGTTAGGGTTTTTTGTTGCTACAAGACCTGACTGCAACTGCAACTGCAACTGGTGCTATAACGAGCTTGACAATGAACTTCCCAATCTACCTTCTAGTGGTTAGACTGTCTGAAGATATTGTGGGCCCATAACCCGTTAAAATAATTGATGTGCTCGTTTTACCATAGACAATATCACAATATTGTCACCCAACCATAGGCACGCAACCACTCCCGAGCACCTTTAACCTTTGACAAAATTATTTCGGAAAGGCATACTAGAACCAACAGATAAACCCTAGTTGCTAACTGCAGCAACAACTCAAGACAAGTAGAGCGCTCCTTCTCCAAGGGTAGCGCACAAGAGAGAGTCTATATATCCACAAAACAAGTACCATACACAACTGTAGCAATTGCAGCTGCACTACTCTCTCAAACTTGTGCCATACTTAGTTAGTACATCACCAAGAATATCACTAAGAATATCACCAAGAGTATCACCAAGAATATCACCAAGAGAATCACCAAGAATATCAATTGATAGCGCTAGAGAGAGACCAAGAACAAGAGATGACCATACGCTCTTATTCCTCCTTGTAGCTACAACTGCAGCTCTCCACAAGACTTGTGCTCTAACTGGGTGTACAAATGAGCTAAAATGTCCTCTATTTATATTAATTTGTCCAGTGAATTTTCTGGCTAGGCCGACCTGACTTTTTGGTAATTATATTTTTTGTTTATCTTTTTCTTGTGGAGCCGACTTGTCTTTCTAGAAGATAATATTCCAATATTATTTATTCTACTAGGTTGACTTGTCTTCTAGGGTTTTCACACATCTGTTTAGGGTTTCCCTTGCTTCCAGAATATTCCATTCTAGCCAAAGGTTACACGTGGGGGTTAATACCTCCCTCAACTACCGTAACATCAACAAACCTGTTTAAGGAAAACTTCACTTAGACTTTCGCCACACCCCTAGACCTAGAAGGTAGTTCATCAAGTCAATTTCCTTTATGTTAAATTCTCTTGCCAAATCTACATTGCACCATTCTATGAGTTTCTTTGAACTTCCTGTAAGTAGAATATTGTCTACATATAGGACTAAAACAAGCAACTTAGAATGATCAACCAAATAATGAAGATTAGAATCTACATCTATCTTACTGAAACTCAAACTTATCTCCAATTAAAAAATAATAATAATAAGAAAATCAATTGATCTCCATAAATATCTCTTCATTTACACCCTAGTGATCCCCCAACTCTTGGTGCTTGTTCAATCCATAAAACTTTCATAGCGCTAATTAACCACCTATTTGTCCTTGAATCATATCATTTGAAATCTCTAGTTATTCCTCTTCCTCGTGTTTTAATGATATATCTAATCTCTCATCACTCACAACCCCCAATTAGCTCTGTCTTGGTGTTTGTATGATCCATCTTGTTGTGACGCAAGTCTTTCTACTGAGACTAGTCTTTATATGCCTCATGGGATGGTATGATAACTCATCACATGAGTTATTACTACAATAATCAAAAGTCACAACATTTCTCTAAGGCTCTGCTTAACTTTAAGCATTTGCAAGGCTTTGTCGACCCAAATTATCAACATGGCTCTTTAGCTCCAAGTAATACATATAGGTTTAGGTTAGCTCGTATAAGTTTGTTAGAAGGAATTTTTTTTCTCATCAACTCATATTTATAAATCCTAATGACATTCCCTCATGGATATGGGATCCCATAAGGTACTCATAATCATTGGCTCTCTAGCCTTATTTGTATCAAATCACTCATGCTCATAGAACATCACATAACCATATATGTTAATATATTGTGGTCATTAATCATCATGATTCATTAATCAAATAATATTCACATAGCAATCATTCATTAATCTCTGTCAACACATGTCTTTCTTTGCATATTTATTCAAAAATAATCCATTCAGTACATCATATTTCATCCTTTTAGTTTTCACTCTTATTCAATATTCAATAACACATATATTTCATTTATTCAAATTTTACATTTCATTTTGAGACACAAACTTACTCATTAATCAACATTTAAGTAGTATTCAACTAATTTGAAATTCACAAATAACCAAATAACCAATTGTATAAGACATATTTTATAGGGAAATCTTATCATAATAAAAAATGCATTTGTAACCAAAAAATTCATTAAACCTCATCTTAAAAAATGTATATAAATATATGTATCAAAACCATCATAATTCATATGTCATCAAAGTCTAAAAAATCATAAGATCTCAACAAATCCTAAAAGTAGATACAAATTTGAGTATACATGTATTAGCCTAGGCAAAACAGTGGTCACTACATATACATGCCCTTTGAAACACTTCAACTTGATGTGTTTTTTAAACAAAACGATAAGAAAAATCCTAACACATAATTTGCATCCTCCCAAGTGGTAGAATCTAGATTATATTGGTCCCGTTGGACCTTAACCTACTCCAATAGTTGATTCCAAAGCTAACAACCACTTTGGTCCAGAATGACAAATGATTCAACCATGAAAGTTCCCCCCTTAGAAACCTGAAAATTGTCATAATTCAAAATATGAGATTAATTAAGAATATACTTTCTAGGCACTAAAACATCAAATACATCATCACTCTTTTTCAAATGGGTTGGAAACTTGAGATGATAAGCAATAGGTCCCATCCTTTTTCTTAATTTCAATGGCCTTATGAGATAATTTTGTTCCTTTTACAAATCTAAAGGTACTTTTTGATGGTCTAAGCCTTTTAAAATCTTTATAGTCTTCCTTAGAGATTCTATCAATTCTCTTTCAATCAGTGTAACGTTTTTGGAAATCTTTGGCTTCCTTAAGTCTAATATTGATATGTGACATCCACTTTTCCATCTCCTACAATATCTTGGGTCCCAAAATTAGTCAATCCTCTAAGTGACCCGAACTCAAAGGGGTTATACAAGACTTTGCATATATAACTTTGTATGGAGACATGTGGATGGAACTATGATAGTTGTTATTGTATGCAATTCAACTAAGTAGATATACTTCTCCCATCAATTCCATTGGTCCATTACATGCATCCTTAGCATATCCTCCAAAACTTGATGAACCCTCTCAGTTTGACCATCTATTTGAGGATGATAAGCATTATTAAAATTTATCTAAGTTCTTAAGGAGGCCTAAAGGCGAGTCCAAAACCAAGAGTTGAACATACTCTCATTCTAAACTAATTTTTTAGGTATTCCATGCAATCATATAATTTACTTAAGAAAGAATTCAACTATTGTTATAGCATCATAGGTACTCTTAATGGGAATGGAGTGATCATTCTTGGTTAATAAATCCACAACCACCATAATACAATCATGTCTTTGTAGGGCCATGGGTAAACCCTCTATAAAATATAAAGAAACAACCTCCCACTTCCTTTCAAGAATGTCATGTTGCCAAAACAAACCTATGGGATGACAATCTTCTTCCATGACTTGCTGACATTCAAGGCACTAGGCATTGAATTGAATTATATCCTTCCTCATACCTAACCAAAAGTAAACTATTTTCATACTCACATGCATCTTTGCTACTTTTGGATGAGCATTGTAAGGTGCTTGATGAGCTTCTGATAACACCTACTTTCAAAAGGTCCTATCTCTTAGGTATATACATCATTTCTAAGTATCGCAAGAGTCCATTTGTATCTAGTGAGTAACCTTCATATTTAGCTTCTACAACATTCCCCTTTTCCAAAACAAATTTTATTTCCCTATACCAATGATCCTCATGAACGTGACTTAATATGTGATCTCTCAAATCTAGTTTTAAGGAGATCATTGATTGAATCATTGGTCTCTGACTTAATGCATCTGCCACGTCATTTTCCTTCMTTTTTATAYAGGAAATCATAAAATCATATTCATTGAACAACTCGSTCTAACGTCGCTAATGAGCATTAAGGTCTCTTTGAGTAAAGATATGTTGAACACTATTATGATCAAYCCTTAATTCAAGGTTCTCCCAATTAAGTAATGCCTCCATAACTTTAGTGCCATCATAACAACTACTRATTCCAAGAYATGAGTAGGGTAATCTCTTTCATGATTCTTAAKATTCCAAGATGCATAGGCTATAACACCCTCTYCCTAGATTAATCGTGTACTCAAGCCTACTTTAGAAGCATCAATAYRAACTAAGAAATATTTATCCATATTATKCTCTTTAAGGATTGGGGCACATGTCAAATGTTACTTCAAATCAGTAAATGTCAATTCGCATTCATCTGTCAACTCAAATATTTTTCCTTTTTGCTAGAGAGAGGTGACAAAATTGTGATTTTTGAACAACCTTGTATAAATATCCTATAATATCCTACCAACCCCATGAAACTACACGCCTCTTGACCATTTTTTAGTATTATACATTCCATTATCACTTCAATTTTACTAGCATCTAGTGCGATACCTTCCTCAGTGATCACATGACCCAAATAATGAATCTTTTTATGAAAGAAATAACACTTGGATGTCTTTCCATATAGATTATTCAACAAAAGACATTGAAGATCAAGCCTCAAGTGTCCTTGGTGTTCCTTTCATTATGAGAATAAACGAGAATGCCATCGAGAAAGACCTGTGCAAAATGGTCTAGATATCTGCTAAAGACATTGTTCATTAGATTCATAAATGTTGCAGGAGCATTAGCTAACCCAAAAGGTATCACCATGAATTCATAATTCCAAATTCTACTTCTAAAAACAGTTTTGTGAATTTCTTCTCCCTTAATCATGAGTTAATGATACCTAGATCTCGAATCAATCTTAGGAAACACTAAATCTCTCTTTCATCAGTCGAACAAATCATTGATTTGAGGGATAAGATACCCGTTCTCTATTATAGATTTACTCAAATCTCTATAATCAATATAAATTCAAAAGGTACCATTTTTTTTCTAAAAATGACAGATTATTGATGTGCAAAGGACACCCTGGGCTAAATCATTCCAAGATCCAATAACTACTTAAGTTGAGTACCAAGCTCATTAAGATCTAGAATAGTCATTTGATAAGGTGTCTTGGATATAGTTTCCTATCCTAATTTGATAGTAAAGTCAATCTCTCTAGAAGGAGGAAGAAGGTAGAAGGTAGGCCTATTAGCGTTGAATGAAAAACATCATTTAATTCATATAGCAATGAATGAAGTTTTGGTGTATTGGTGTAGGATTACTATTCTTGTCGACCACTAGAACTGAATAAATCCTACATCCTTCCTAAAACACTTCCTTACAATAATTAATGATATACAATGAAGAGAAACCTAACACTTGATTCCTTGAATCGCTATTAATTCTCTTCATTATTTACACAATGAACCTTTATAGTTAAGTAATCGAAGAAAGCTAAATGACTTTCTATCCAATCCATGTCCACTATTAAATCATAGGTTCCTTAAGTTGTTCTTTAAATGTTTATATAAAGTACACAAACTTCCAAATCTACCATACAATTTTCAACAATAGGACCCACGAATTACTAAACCCCAAATGCCATTTCTACATAATGGAAGTCATATCTGGTTGACTGAAAACAAAACAACACTGATATCTGGTTGATTATTGAGTTTCTTATTTCGTTGAACAAACCTTGTTGCGATTGAACGAAATTTATTATCCTTTGAAATTCTTCCAATTTCTAGCACTGATATCTGGTTGATATCTAGTTAGCCAATGGTTTGAAAACAAAACAACACTGATTACGGAGTTTCCTATTTTGTTGAACATATTATCCTTATTATTAAATTGTTTTTAAATGAATGGAGGGCAGGAACTAATGCCTTAATTTGAACGGTGGAGTCCTTGTAACACCCTGTTTCCCCCAGATTGTAAATATAACTGAACTGGCCAAGGACTATGGCAAAAACTCATAAGTATGAATATGTGTTGTAAATGGACTTGCAGGAAGAGGTCAATGAATGTAAATGATAGTTTGAATTTATGGCAGAAATGCTGAGAGGGGATGTGCGGAAAAGAGACCATGATGGTGGTGGAGGGCACCTTGAAAAAGGGGCGTTAACTTCCACCAAGAATTAAGAACCGTATTTGGACTCAACTGGCCCGAAGAACCAAAAGCGGCTCGCTAGCCCTAAAATAAATGCCTTGCAGGCTGGTAGGTTGATGGCTTGATGAGGGATGGGGAGGTGAACTGCCTATCCGTAGAGCCATCATGACTGACCAGCGCGAGGGTAATCGTGCCACACGCAACCTCGTGAGAGGATAAGGCGTATGGCAGAAGCGATTGAAGGGGGCGGACGCGAGGGGAACTTTGGAAGTTCTATGCAGAGTGAGTGACCGCAGAGAGGAGGGGATTGCAACCTTCGCTCCTGGGCACTGGCAGACAGAGAGACGCAGGTCTCAGGACATCGTGGTCTCAGCTCAGGGGTGGCTAGTGGTAAATCCATTAGGAGTCGCTACGCCTACCGTTGGGTGGAAACGAGCACCCCTCTCAGCAGTTGCTTCCATTGCTGAAGTTATTTCTGATAAGTGTTTTGCTTATATTGCATTTGAAATTAATATGTTGTCACATATGTGCATAGACTTGTGAAATTGTAACTGTTTCCTGTGTAAGAATGTCTCTGTAGTAATTGATGATAAGGAGTAGATATTAGCTCATAGAACTGTGAAATGGTGAAGGATTTGCAGCATGCGAGTGTCCGCATAATGTTTGATATGAATAGGTTGATATATGCTTATCACAAAGGATACCATGCACGAATTACGTCGATAAAATGAAGCTAACCATGCCCAGCCGTCCTCGGGAAGTGGTCTTCCCTTATCCGCTTCCGGAAATGCCTTGGTAAGGATCTCTTCACAGAGATTCCCTCCTTGGAAAGGTTCACCAAGAACCCAGAATAAGGACTCGAACGCACAGGCCTTATTAACCCTGTACGAGGAGGAACGATCCTATTGAGGTTCCAAGATAGTAGTGTTGTGAAATGAAATAATTCGATGGATGAGATCTCGTCGAAGGATCCATAGTCATTCAGGACCATTAGATTGACGAAAGTAACGCAGGCGTTACATACCTTTCCCCTTTGCCCTCTATCATCGTGAGCAACGAGAAATTGGGATCGTAAACTCCAAGACCCAAAAGAACGAATCTAGACCGTTAGATCTCGGTCCAACTACCCATCAGCCATTGGATCTGGAAAAGCTGCACAGGGGTTAAGTGTAGGGGTAGGCATGCGAGGAAGTGATCTGAGCCATCAGATCTGGAGTAGAAATCCCGTAAACCGTTGGATCGGGAGGAGTTTCACAGAGTATAACTCCTGGAAGGGGAGCGTACAGGAGAAATGATCTGGACCGTCGGATCTTAGATCATAGTCCCGACAACCGTCAGATCTCGAGAAGATGCGCCGGAGTTAAACTCTAGTATGCAGAAAAAGAGTCCTAGCTGTTGATCTCGGCAGGATACGTGTCAGCATTTGGGAGGCGTCGGGATTTCTACCATCGAAGATTTGGGGAGTATAGAACCGTTACATATTGAAATCGCGATACGCGATTTCCCGATCATATCTGGACCGTCCATTGCGCAGGACGCGTGTCACGAGATCCCGTAACGTCGGAGATCGGGAAATCGGGGTTTCCGAATACCTAGAACTCTTGCCATCCGGAATCGCGATCCGTGATTTCCCGATAAGATCTGAGCCATCCAACAGCAGGGACACATGGCAGCGGATCCCGGGGAGTCGGAGTTCGGGGTATTGGGATTTCCGGAGTCGTGCAACTTATGCACAAAGGAATCGCGATACGCGATTTTCCGATACAATCTGAATCGTCCATTTGAGGGACAGGTGTCGGAGATCCGGAGTGGGATGGAGTATTAGCCATCGGGAAATCGGCATTTTCGTGGACAAGTGATCGGGGAAAATACAAGTGAAAACCCCAATGATATCTGAGCTGCCTGTTCACAGGGGAAAAGTGTCAGGGATCGGACGAAAGTCGCAGATCGGGAAATCGAAGTTCCTGAGGACAAGGAATTTAGGACATCGTAAGTCCCGAAACCCCAAGAATCAATCTGGGCCATCCATCTGCGAGGATAGGTGGCAAAGGATCGAGCGCCGTCGGAGTTTTGTTCATCGGAGTTTTCGATGGTAAGGAAATTGTACAACAGGAAATCACGATCCGCGATTTCCTGATGAGATCTGAGTCGTTCATCAGCGAGGACGCATGGCGAGAGATCCCAGAAAGTCAGAGTTCGACAAATCGGGAATCGTCGTATCGGGGGTTTCAAGGACATGAAACCCTTACATTACAAAACCACGATATGCGAAATCCTGACACCATCATAAGCCGTTGATTCAAGGGACGCGTGCCGAGCATCCGGAGAGAATCGAGAATCGGGATATCGCGAGTCCCGGGTATATGTGTTCTGTTTCATCGCAAATGTCGAAACCCCGATGGAAGGTTATACGGCGACAGTCATGTGGTAAGTGGTCACATGGACCATGGTATAGCCAAGGGGGCTAGCCAGTGTAAAGGCGCGTCGAGAGTCCAGAGGACTTGTGCGCCATGACATTGAAAGGCGCCAAACCCCGACAAGAATTGAGACTGTGGTCTTGTGAACGTTGTGGTCGTATTGACCAGGACTTAGCCTGGAAAACCAATACGCTAGGAGCACATCGGGGATTAGACGATCGGGAGTTCCGAGTACATGCGCACCTCGGCACCGCAAACTCTGAAACCCCGACGAGAAGCTGTCGTATGGTCATATAGGAACCGGTCGTGTGGATCAAAGGCTTAGCCAAGTGGGGCTGAGGCAACCAAGGAGTGAATCAGAGATCGGAGATTGGTGTTTTTAGTTCTCAATATATCGTGGGTGCCAAAACCCCGATAGAAGGAACCCTGAATCCCGATATAGAACCAGGGAATGGCATTTCGCTAATGCAGGTTTGTGGAGATTTCTCAGGTATGGGAGATTAACCCAAATTTTTTTAAATAATGATAGTGGGTGTGTTACAAAGTGGTATCAGAGCATGGTTACAACACTTGGCCTGATTGGGCTCATGCACTAGTCGCACCAGTCGCGCATAAAGCTCGTACGAAACACTCCTATGAGGAGTAACCCCTGACTTAACTATCTTATCCAGGATTAAAAACTTGGAATATGAACACCCGACTGTGTATGCATGTCAAAGAATTATGGAATTATGCACAAATTATGAAATATATTTAATTCTTGACTAATATCCAGCATTTGTCTTCACACTCAAGCGGACGATCAACCGCGGGAATCTACAAACGCAGAGTATGGTGACTCACCAAGAGGTGGGAGAAGGCTCCCACAATAGAGACGAGGAGTCTGATGAAAGAAGAGCAATAAGAACCCCTCTAGACTTAGCTTATATGGTGAGGAGTCTCATGGTCGAATTGCAAAGCTGCAAGGCGGATAATGAAAGGATGATGAAAGAACAAGAAAAGCAAACCGAAATTAATGCAGTTCTACTGCAGAGCCTATCTGACCTACAACGACAAATGCATCATGAACCTGAGATGAAAAATCGTGGTCGTGTCAGTGGCCACACTGAGAGAAGCACATCCAGAAAGGTCCACCCCATAGGTAAAGGACCAGTGCCAGACGATTCCACTAAGAAGGAATTCGGTGATTCAGAAGGCTCTTTTAGCAGCAGGACCAGTTCCTATTCTCGCAGAAAACAGAAGAAGCAAAAGACTTCCAAGAGTCACAAATGTGAGGAGTTTAGAAAGGCCAAACCTCCCTCCTTCGATGGTGAGATAAAGAAGGGAGAGGAGGCTGAGGCGTGGCTACCTGGGCTGAAGAAATATTTCAGAGTCCATGACTTCTCAGATAATTTGAAGGCCCGAGTGCCCACTTTCAATCTGAATGGGAAGGCTTCCATCTGGTGGGAAGGCCTTAAGAATATAAAAGGGGTCCGTGAGGAGGACCTGTCCTGGAAACAGTTCGAGAAGTACTTCCGGAAGAATTATTTGTCGGAAAGGTATTTCGACGAGAAGGCTAAAGAGTTTTATGAAATCAAACTGGGCCAACTTACCATGGAGGAATATGTCAACAAATTCCTTGACTTACTAAGGTACGAACCCTACATCAAAGAAGAGAAGGCGAAGGCACAATGCTTCATCAGAGGATTCCCAAGGAATACCGAAACCGAATTGAGTTTGACGAACCAAAGACCTTAGAAGATACTATACGAAAGGCAACATATTGTCCTGAGCAATATGGACAACGGGCAGAGTCCCGTGGAGACTGGAAACAAAAGAATGGTTCAAAATTTCAGAAGAAAGGGAGCAAATCCTCGGGATTTAAAAACTACAAGAAGAACCACAGAATGAACTTTCCAACCCGAAGTGTACTCCAGCAGAATTTTTCCTCGGTGGATGGGAATAAAACTTTTGGACCTATACCAGTAAAGACTGATAACCCAAAGAGAAAACCTTTGGAATACTGGGATTGCAGAGGAGATCATCTCCGGAGAGACTTTCCACTCCGACAACAGAACAGTCGGAAGATTTATAACATGCAGGAAGCTACCACGGTCAACGATGTGTCCAGGAGTGTGCCACAGATTTATGCAGCCTTGGACAATAACCAGGCTGACCACCAAGCTTCAGTGGTGGAAATAAAAGGTATGATCTTCAACCATCTGATATCTGTTTTGATTGACCATGGTTCAAATTTGAGTTATATATCCGCTAGAACCATTGATAAGTGTAAGCTACAGCCATAAAAGCAAACTAAACCATGGTTGGTACAGTTAGCCACTGGCACCAAAAGAAAGGTGGTAGAGGCTGTACCAGCCTGCCAATTAATGTTGGGTGAATTCCCCACCCAAGCAACCCTTAATGTATTACCCTGGGATCATACGACCTGTTGATTGGTATGGACTGGCTGGCCACCCATAAAGACAAACTGGACTGTTACCATAAAACATTAGAATGGGATAGCGAAGAAGGAAAAAGGATAACCCTTCAAGGGATCCGAAAACTGGTCTCGGTGAGACAAATATCAACATTACAAATGAGGAAATATTGCCGAAAGGGATGTCCCTTATATGCAGTACAGGTGTTGAAAACCACCGAAGGTGCAGATCCAAGCCCTGAAGATCACCCTATCCTGAGAGAAT